>JAGXJF010004587.1:0-139874 GCA_019208055.1 Stipa capillata
TGAAAGGGATCTCAGGAGTCGACTAGAGGGGGGGTGAATAGGTCGGCTCTAGAAATTATAATGCCTAATGGGTTTCTCTTCAGGAGATAGGTCAATCCTAGAGAAAATATATGCAACTGATGCAGGTAACTGAGACTCAGCAAGATATATCAGATAAACACCAGACACTCAGATAGCAAACTCAGCTGATGTAAAACAAGTTATATTCAGAGCTAACTGAGTCTCAGGTGTGAGAGTCAGGTGAGTGCATCAGATGACGTGAACAGGAAAGGTACTAGTTTTAGCAAGAGCTAACTGAGTCTCAGGTGAGGAAACTCAGTTAGTGTGCAACAGATAAAGGTGCTCTAGTGATCTAAGCATGCATAGATAACAGAATAAATAAGAGCAGATCACAAGACAGATAGTAAAGCACACAATGGTTTGTTTTACCGAAGTTCCTACTTCTTGCGAAGCAGTACGTCTCCGTTGAGGAAGCTGTTCTCACAGCCGGCACCAAACCGTGCTCTTTCCTCGAGTACCTTTCTTGTGTGAAATCCTTTTGATCTTGCTGCTGCAAGACAGGCAGACCCGAATCGCCTTCACAGACTCTTGGTGGCAGCCACACAAGACTTAGCTTGCTCACCAACTCCAAGAGCACTCCCACTCTTGGAGGAACCAGTACCTCCAATGCTACACCTGAAGGACTAAGAAACTCTCTCTCACGATGGATGCATGCAGGCAACACTCACTTGGAGACCTAGAGCTCTTTCTTTCTCAACAGGTTGCTTTCGGGTTAGAGGCAAAGGTTAGGTAAAGGTTCGAGATTGAAAACCTCCCCAGGTTCCCTATTTATAGGGTCCCTGGCAGCTAGCCGTTACCCTCATGCCACGTCAGATAAAGAGCCACCAGACCTAACCTGTCTGAGACTCAGCTAACATGCACCTCTGGTAACCTACTAGCCGCGGCTGAGCTACCCACCTGAGTCTCAGATGCCAAACTCAGGTGGACTCGGTTGCCTCAGGCAGCACCTGAGCACAACTCTGGCCGGCTCACTACAAGCCTACAACTGACCAGAGAGCAATGGCCTCGCCACAGTCCCTGACCAGCTCGCTTAGACCCTTGGCACTGGTTCCAAGCTTCTTCATCGAAGATGACTGCCCTTGTAGACGCACAGCGAACCCTTGGTCCAGATCCACCAGCTTCCTAGCTCCTCCAGGACTTATCAAGCTTGCATTCACGGCCCTTGAACTCCATCAAGCAACCATCACCTCGCTTGCCCTCGAGCACAGCCTCGGCTTCTTCGCAACTGTGCCTCAGGAGCCTAGCTCAGCTGGTCCTTCTGACCTTCCCAGTTCCTTGCTCTTTTTAGGGCTCATCATCAACAGTTGTCTCACTTCAGCTTTCACCTGTCCATCTAATTCCTGTTCACACTCATTGCAAGTATTAGACACAGGTGAGGATTGCCAATAACCATCAAAACCAAACTCTGGGGCAAGATAGCCATCCTCCCAAGCTCCATGGGAGTGGATGCACTTTCAGCGCGGTCACTTACTCGCTGGTGGGCCGTGCCTTGGCTTGAGGTCCATGCGGCAGTGGCCTTGGCTCTCGCCTCCTTGAGCCCCGATCGAGTGAGTCGCCCGACCTGGCCGCTCGGGATAGGGCAGGCATCAGCGGCCGGCGGTGGTATGCCGATGAGGTTTGGGGGATTCCAGTTGGGGGAGTCTCGGCAAGAATTGGTGAGGGCAAGGTGAGCAGAGGTGAATGGGGAAGCTTATGGTGCTGACTCGGGTTGAGGAGCTCGGTTTTGGGGCAATTTTGCTAGGGAAGAAGCGAGGAATGTTCTTGCTGTGGGGGAAGAAGAAAGAGCCCGAAGTTAAATTGCTATGGGGGAAGAAGAAAGAGCCCGAAGTTAAATTGGGAAGAGCCAAAGCTCGAGAGGGCGGAGGGGACCTGGTATGAAGAAAAGGGAAGGGCTCGGGCGCTCCTTTTATAGGCGGTCGGTGAGGGACGCTTGCGGTGGCCGCTGTTCTCTGTTGTCCTGATGATGCGACGGAGCAGAGGAGGGATTGAAGCGGCGCTGTGCTAGAGGAGGTTGTCGTGGCGTGCGGTGGTGTGTGGGCGGCGGTCAAACAACGAGCGGTGTGCTACACGGGTGAGGCTGCCGCTGTTCCTGCGCATAGGCGGCGAGGCAACAACTCATCCACTGGGTGGGTGCGATGCTGAGGCGAGAGACTGGCAGAAGAGTTGCGTGGCATGCTGTGGTGGATTGGGCGGTGGGAGTAGCGGCGGATGGTGCGATGGTTACTGGCGGGTGGTGCGTTGGAATCAGTAGCGGCATGGCTGTGCCAGCGTGGGCGCGCTCTGCGCCATGTCAGGGTGTGGCATGAGTATGCCCACGAGTGGCATACTAGTTCCTGTGGGTTTCTAGCATGCCTAGTCAAGTCCACTCGTACCACAAAGGTGTGCTAGCTCAGGAGAGGCTCAGCAGAAGATTGACGCTGAGGGGAGCAGAAGAACCAGTGTGCCCATTGAATGCCAATATCGGCATGGGTGAGTTTTTGGTTGGTTGCTGTTGGTTGAAAGGGGCTCTGGGGTGCCTCTGGCAGAGGGGATCGTCTAGGAGTAGCAGGTTAGAGTTTGGTTCATGATTTCATGACAATGGGGAAATGGGGCAAGGTGTTCGATAGGTAGTATTCAAAAATTTTGAAATAAAGAGGTCCATATTTTTGCATATTTAGGTTTTTGGTAGTTTACTGAGTTCTGAGATTTTTCCGAGACATATTTCTTGGGGTTGCAGTTCAAGGTCCAATTCAGCCCTAATTTGAAATTTGCATGAATTTAAAAATATTTTTACTGGACCTCTTAATATTATCTCGTATTTGGATAAAGATTAATACTCTATGGAATTTTTGTAGAATTTTTAGAGAAGGGAAATCACATGAAATATGGCTTTTAGGGTTTCTTGACCAAAAGGAATAATCAGGCGTTTTAGGGTTACAGCAGGGTTTTCGGTTTCCGAGGTTTGGGAGGGCGTATATGGGCAGTAGGGTTTATGTAAGGTCACATCGCCTTGGTTCGAGTCTCTTGATCGTGTTTTAAGGTTTTGCCATTTGTCGGGGGGACCGATGTTAGGGTTTTGTGTATTCGGTGAATGTGTCGAGTGGGATTTTGGAAGGAAAGTGGTTACATGTCATGTCGGAGAGAGAAAGGATGCCCTGGCATGTTGATTGAAGTTCTGGGGTTGGATTTCACTTTTAGGGTTTTGGCAGTTTTGCTGAGAGGGGTGATTCTAGGGTGGGTGTGTATACATGTGTATGGGTTTCGGTTGGGCACCGACTTTAGTTTAGACACATATGCATTTTAAAACATGAAAAGTTCAAAGAACTCCGAGAAAATCCAATTGACAAAAAGGAGAGCATGATCACATGTGGCGTATACGCGTATATGTGACCGTGCTAGGGTTTGGTACAAAAATATTTTAGCAAAAGCGAAATTGATCTCGCTTATTAGTGTAAAAAGTTTTTATGTGCCCTAATTTTCGGGTTCCGGAGAATTGGGATGTGACAGGAACTAATCACTGACGGGTTAAAAAGAGACCCGTCTGTGATGTGAATTCCGCCAACTCCGAAATTTCAAAACCCGAAATTTTGTCATCACGGACGGGTAGTTTTCTGATCCGTCAGTGATGTGTGGAACTCATCACTAACTGGTTAAATGAGACCCATCCGTGATGTGAATCCCGCCAACTCCAACATTTTAAAAGCTAAAATTTTAGAATCCCGCGAGGTATATAATTCACCTCAGTGCCCCTTAGTGCAGATCCAGATCCAGATTTTTTTCTTCTCCCTTTCACCCTCCTCTTCTTCCTTCCACCCTCCTCGTCGATGGCATCCTGCTGCTGCTGCTGCCCCTGATGATCCGGCCTCGCCATGATCATCTCCTCCTACTGCTCGTGCTCCTGCCGGGGTTGCTGCTCCCTTCGTTGTTGGTGCTGTTGGTACTCATGGTGGCGGTGGGGTTATAGATCAAGAGGGTGGAGGTGGTGGTGGTGGGAGGGAAGAGGGAGGAAGAGGGAGAAGGATCCAGCTGGTGGTGGTGGTGGTGGTGCGGAGGAGGGTGGAGCTGGTGATCATCTCCTCCTCTCCTCCTCTCCTCTCATCCTTCCTGTCCAAATCAGTCACAAGGGAGCATATCCTCTTCACGTCACCATCCCCGTAGGAACATGGTGGAGCTTACACAGGAGTTTCAGTTGGATTCGAGGTAAGAAAGATCCTCCCGAGTCTTAATTTCTATTAGTGACTAGATTTTTTATTTTAAAAAAATTTCTCGTATTTTTTTGTAGCAGCTCTACTCCCCCACGGTTCGGAATCCACAAAAATTACTGCATTTGGAGCTCGGGAAGAAGTTCAACGGAGGGTTCGGTAGCGGTGATTATTCGTTCGGGGCAAAAGTCAGTTTTAGAGGCCGAATTTAGAGTAAATTTTTTTTATTTTTTAAATTTTTTATTGTATTTTTTTGTAGCAGCTCTACTCCCTCACGGTTCAGAATCCGCAAAGATTACTGCATTTGGAGCTCGGGAAGAAGTTCAACGGAGGGTCGGAAGAGGCGATGTTTCGTTCGGAGGGGAAAAAGTCAGTCTTAGAGGCCGAATTTGGAGGTGAACAATTGTACAGGTCTAAAGACGTATAGATTTTTTAGATGCACCTCGTTGATACGGTCATTTTGAGTGGTCGTGGACCCAAAACGGATGACGTATGCAAAAGTTATAGCTATTTTAGTGAAACCCTTCCTGGTAGTGCCCTGGTAGGGCTTTTTTTTTGCGCATCTGAAAATGTCATCACTGACGGGTTAAATATTTACCCATCCGTGATGACTCTCATCATTGACGGGTTAAATATTTACCCGTCCGTGATGGTAGAGTCATCACTAACGGGTACTTTTTCTACCCGTCCGTGATGACTTTTCGTCACCTGTGAAAACGTCATCACTGACGGGTAGAAAAAGTACCCATCAGTGATGACTCTACCATTACGGATGTGTAAATATTTAACCCGTCAGTGATGACCTTTATCAATGATGGGTAAATAATACGAGTCATTACTGACCTTTAGTTGCTGACGGGCCAAAAAAGGTCACTGATATGGGTTTTTGGCCCGTCAGTATTGACATGTTCTGTAGTAGTGTCATGTCTCATAGGCTGCTAGAGTCCCCATTGACTCCTTTCCTTCCGCGTTCATAGTTCTAACCAAAAATATGGAGTGACAATGCTACACTTTCTTACACTCTGTAGAGGTGCACAACTATACCCACAAACAATCATAAGCATGTATCTGAGGTAGCTAGTCTCAAATCACACACCCATGATTATAGAGCCATTTCACCGTCCTCTCAGCCATACCTCGCATCGTAGCCCGCATAGGACTACCGGTCTCACCTTGATACTTTGGTGTCCAACATACTGTGGATAGCACCAACGGCTAACACCACATTCCCAACAGTTGATACTACAAATCTAACTACTAAGGCCTTGCCTTCCCAGGGGAGTATGACCTAGGAGAAAGGTACTTTAGCTCAGCCCCACCCATATAGGGTATATGGTAAGCACGGTCGCTATGGCGCTTAAGCACAATTCATCAGTGGTTACTTTAACCTTATACGAGAACCCATGTAATGAAACCCGCCTTCCAATATGCCCTAAGCACCTTTCCAGGGTTTCACCACCTACCATGATCACGCCCAAAAAATCGGCAATCAAAGTTCTCAATTGATTCACTTTATAAAATATGTTTTCATTTTATGCATGTTATAGACAAGAAGGAAAGTTTTGTAAAGCGTTCTCAACAGATATGAACAAGAAACTGGATTTGCCTAAAAACGGATAGGAAATGGAGTTTGACAAGTTTGTTTGCTGAACTCCGATTTCTGGCAACAAATCAATAAAGTCTTATAAGGACCACATCTAAAAATTCACATGAATGCGATGCTACGATAATGCATGCATGGAAAAGGTAGATTAATATGAGAATTTGAATCCATAATTTTCTTGAGTATTCTATGGACCATCTTTTAATGATTCAATGAATGGATAACATTTTGTCACTTCAAATTTTACATGGAATATGACATTTCATGTTGATCCCTTATCTTTTCTTTTGTTTTAGTTTGAGGTTAAAATCATAAAACAACATATTTTTTATTTCCTTGAGTAATTAATTTTTGAAATTTAGCTTACATCTTATGATAACAAGTCTTATTGAGATTTCTTTCTCATTTTTCAATAGAAGAAATAAAAGAAAAGAAAAGAAATATATAGTTTAAGCAATTAAGTGTTTGCTCAAAAATTGAGAGTGAGGCATTTATTTTAGTTCTTTCCTTTTTCTTTCTGAAAGGAAGAATAAAACATTCTACACTAAATAAAAACTTGATCTATAAGTTGGAACTATTCTTTTGATTTGAAGACAACATTAATAACCCATTTTAGTTATTTGTTTGTTGTCTTTAAAAGAAAAAGAAAGCAATCTAAACATAGTTGTCTATTAATTTAAATCATCTTTCATTCATTTATCTTTCTCCTGTTTTCCGGCCAGCCCACCTAGCCCATTCTAACCCTAATTCCCTTACTCTCTCTTTCTTTTCTTTTCTTTTCTTTTCTTCATTTTCTTCTCCCCTCACATTGCCACTACTTCGGTTCCTTTCTCTCTGTCATCCTCAAACCCATACACGCCGCCACCGTTGCTTCAAAATGTCGCCTTCTCTTCATTCTAGCGCCACCAATGGCACTACTCATTGCCGTCGCCATCTGCGTTTAGGAAACCGCCGCTTGGTCTTTCTCGTCGGTCCCGATGTGATGCGCCGTCGCCGCCATGATGGTCCCGGGAGCCTTCGCCGCGTTGATTCGGCATCAATGCCGGTGCTCCTCCGCTCTTCCCCTTATGTGGCGTACCCAGTTTTGAGGCCGGATAAACCCTTGTGTTTACTGCATCGATCCCTGGATCAATAGTCGATACACACAAGTACTTGATAACATAGCCATGCAATACATCGTTCATTACAATATTTAGCCATACTTGGTCTTTTATTTATACAAGCCGGGCCTATTGGCCAAATTAAACAGCAGTGGAATAAAACACGATAGATAGCCCATCGGTATGCCGAACCACAGCCAACTGACTGGGGGAGAAACCCTACGCCTCGAAGTTGCTGTCGCTATCACCAGACTGGTATTCCTCCTCTTCGTCTGGCCACATAACAAGCCAGGTGAGTACATTGAATGTACTCGCAAGCGCTCCACTAGGGAGCTTATTACGGATATGAGCATGCTCGGAAGTAATCAAGGAATTGGCTCTACCCTAAGTTTCATGTTGTGCGGGAAAGTAAGTTTGCATTTGCAATAAATAAATAGATGTAAAAGCAATTTTAACAAAACATCTCGACGCAGCGAGATGGGGTACCTGCTTGATTCCCTCAACCCGACGCAGTGGGGGAGTTCATCTCTGTGCTTTCCGCTACAACAGCAAAGCATGGTACTCGCCCGGTTCCTCAGGGAGTCTCAGCTCACCTCGTACTTACGGGGATACCAACGAAAACACGGCAATCACCCGGTTCCTCAGGGAGACACCGCTCACCTCGTACTTACGGGGATACCAACGACAATCACCCGGTTCCTCAAGGAGACACAGCTCACCTCGTACTTACGGGGATTCTAGGGTTTGCCCGAGTCCACGGGGAACCCCTTCTTCACTCTTCCCGCTACAACGGGAACTTGGCATGCTGCCCTGCGAACACGACGGATCACGTCCTTAAACCCATAACCCAGAATCCTTTTTGGACTTTGAAAGCCAGTCTACTTTAGTGTGGCCTAACCAAGTTCATCCATGACCGCGGACACGGCTATTCGAATAGTTTTAACCCTCTGCAGAGGTGGTACGGCTTTACCCACACGATGTAGGTCACCCTGGGCATACCGTGCACTGCATACTACCAGAGCTAGTACAACGAGACTCTTCGCCGATGTGAACCCAGCCATGAACCCATCTGAAGGACATGTCCCAAACCTAGCTTGAGTCAGTATCATCGCTACAAGGAGGTTGGTGTTCCAACTTTGTGGCGAACAATGCCTCGCTAAACTGCTGTATTTGTTCTCTACAGGGGTTAAACTACCCCATCTGTACTCTACTAACTGCCCACGGGTTCATGCTAGTTCAGGCCGGGTACTATGTCAAGTCCTTCCCACAAAAAGGACATGTGGACATACGGTAAGAATTGGCCAAACGGCACTTTAGATCGGTCCTTAGGTGATCCGAGAGGGACTCCACACCACTCCCGTAAACGGGCACCGAGAACCACGACGGGCCTTACCTCGCTCTTTAACAAACTCCCTGCTTTCACCCTTCATTACTGACCCGGATCAAAATCTTCTCCCTTTTTCTAGCTCGGTTTCACAAAACCATTTACGGTAAAACATACCAACACATGGCTATGCTACCTTCATACACCTTTGAACACGACGGTCCATTTCACCATATGAAATATGGGGTGTTACTACTTTTTTTTCAAAACCCTAATTCCACTGCGGCAGGGCTAAGCATGAGTATATGTATATACACTACCCTAAGTTTTCCGATAATATTTCCGGAATACATAGTCCTTAGGGCTACAAGGGATTCAGGGTCGGACTAGGGTTTTCTACACATCGGTATAACTATGCTACATAAAATAACAATAATGAAATATAGCATGCATGTTTCATAACCAACGTAACATTTCATAAACTTGGGGTTTCAACATGATCAATGGGGGAGAGCTTGCCTGGCAGTTCCTGGCTCTGTTTCGGACGCGGGGATGCTTCGGGTTCTTCCTGGCGGACGTACCTCACACCGTCAACTACACGTTCGGGGAAACTTCGAATAAGGACCAAGCATCACAAGGAATAAACAGCAAAAGTCAGCATGCATGCTTGCTGGTTCCAAGATTTTGTCGGAGAGATGCACATGTTTGGGTTTCACTTAGAACGTATATATGCATGCCTAGATTCTAGGGCTAGGGTTGCTGGGGTTTAACCTACGTCTTCACCTTCGGATCATGCAATCATGAGCATATGCATGTAACTTCTGCAAGGTTTCTAACATGCTGGGATACCCTAAAATGGACTATAGGTTTAGGAGGAATTTCGAGATTACTCGGATGCCATGGAGGTCTATGTATATATATATATATATATGCATGCATGGAACTAACATTAGGGTTTCTAGTATTTCGATATGCCTCCTTCAACTTTTTGAACTATGCAACATGTATATATATATGCAGGAAATTGATATTAGGGTTTTCTAGAGTTTAACGTGCGCGGTGGTATCAAGACTCATATGCACACGCGCATCAACTAGGGTTAGGGTTTTAACGGCGAACCCTTGTTCTTCCCTAGTTCCTGGAACCATGCCTCATGTGTATGCTTAGATGCTGGTAGCTTAGCTATAGAAATTTACATTTTAAACTTACTGGACAAATTGGAATGGATCAACTATTTGTTTGAAATTTAAAAGAATTTAAATTATAAATGCATACTAGAGTTACTATCTGTGCAGCAAACGAAAATCACATTTTTGAAATTTGGTTTCAGCAAAAAGGTTCTAAATGTTTTTCTGAGCAACTTTTATTTGGGAGGTATTTTCAAAGCCGGCTTAGATTTAGCCGAACCGGTTGAACCGAGAGGGGAATGGGGTTTAACAGAAAACCGGCCGGTCTTCTGGAAAGACCGGGCTTGGGGCTGCGCGGGAGAACTCGGGTGGGCCGCGGGCCCACGCGTCGGTGGCCAGCCTTGGGTTACTGCGGCGCGGGACCGAAGCTTCCTCCTGGCCCAGCGGTCAGCGGCGTGGCCGCTTGCCCTTTTGGGTGAGGACCTCACCTGTTGGCCGGGACGGGTGAGCACAGCACCGGGGTGAGCTCCGCCGGCGACGTGGGAGATGGATTTGGCGCTAGGGGCATTATTTTCAGGGATTAGAAAGGGGAATCGGCTCGGGGGAAGATGGTGAGTGGTTTGGGGAAAAAAGTTTCTGCCACGGGGAGCTCGGTTGCGGAAATTTTGAGGAGGCAGAGGGGATGAGCTTCCTGGCAATGGCGGCAAGGGAACTTGAGGGAGACGAATTGGGGGCCTGAGTCGGGTTTAGGGAGAAGGGATGGAGGCACTGCGGTTTTGTCATTGATGTCATCGGGTTTTGTCATTGTCGATTGCTTCTGGTCCCACCGGGCGTGCCAAAAAGTGTGTTGATGCGAAAATCGTACACACGTGACCTGGGAGATTTGCTTAACTCCAGTGCAGGATCAATATGGCGTGGTGAAAACAACCAAGGCGTGCCAGTCGATTTTCCCTGCAAATCGACAAAGATAATAAACTTAGATCGCTTAGGACATCGGCCCTGAAAGGCCGATGTGTAGCCGATTACCCCTGCACGAAGCAATCGGCCGATACGGGTATAATAGATGACTATCGGCTCACACCAGAAGGCTCAGACCAGCCTGGCAGAGTCCGATGACAACTCAATGCAAATTAAGATAAACTATCGGCTAAACGCCCCGATAGAACTGTACGCCGATTAAACCAACCAAATTGCTATCGCCTTAAGTAATTCAATAAGAGATCGGACTCAACCGATGCAGCCTCACCGAGGATAATCAAGACGATGCCAGATCTAGCCGATTTAATGGACTTACAATGACTCGAGTAAGCAGATCTAAATCAAACGACCGTATGGATCTAAGCTACGATAGATCGGACTTAACCGAGACAGTATGTATCCAAGATCCGATACGATAGCTGTAAATAGATCTAGATTACCGGATAACTAGCAATCGTGCCGACGCAATCAGTATATCGGACCTAACCGAGGAAGTACCAATCAAGCCGATACGCTTACCAAGGTGACAAATCCTAATCCCTCGCCGAGATCGGAGCCGATGCAGCCCGCTCGAGACGAGAATTCGTCGGAAAATAGGTGGCGATGCGCCGAAAGTTGTATTGGATTGTGTTCGATTTTCTACAAGCGCCTGGGGTTTATATTTATACCCGCAGGGTCGTGGCCTAAGGCCGACTCAACTACAAACTGGGACTTAGAGTCCGACACGATTACAACTAACACTCTGAGTCCGATACGAACTCTAATAGATTTAAACTATCCTTATCTATACTAACTACTCCGATTCTCCAGGGCCGATACGCCCTTGGTGGATCCAATCATCCCATATTTTCCGCCACCGGCCGATCTTATCTTTCTAGCTTCCCGCACTTTCCTCCATATCGTTTACTGCGACAAATTCCTCCTTTGATCGGCCGATTTTACCCTCAGTCACTGATTCCTGGGCCCAGCCAATTTCTGGCGTTAACACATGCCCCCCAAATCCGGCGTGCGTGTGACAATCGTGGGCCGGATTTCTCTCGTTGGTTCTCGTGCGCATTTATCACCTATTACCTCAAGGAAAAGTTACCAGTACTTCACTTTTTCACGCTCACCGTCTCTTCCTTCTTTCGCTCCTGCTTCCTGGCGCTTTCGATTCCAGCGACCTCACCGTCGATAAGCATTCCGCCGTCCGCCGGGCCCTCTTTCACCGTCGATTAACGCCGCCGCCGATTCTCCTCCGATCACAATGGCGACCTCGAAAGCTGTCCCAGAGGTAACGTCCTTTGTTGCCACTCCATTTTTCTTCTTTTTTACCGCCATGGTTACTGTTCTTCTTTTTGGAATTCTCGATCTTTACTCGCTCTTTTTTCCCTTTTTAGTACCTTAGGAACCAAATCATCATTCCATCCTCCGAGTTCCCTGGACACTGCTATCTTGGGCCGATGGGCGATGAAGACCCCACAGATTTTATCAATGCTGAAACCAATCGGCTGCCCTTCAAACGCACCACGGTCAGAGCAGGTGATTGGCAAGGCACCTTCCGATCTTGGCCAACTCAACTCTCTGGATTGAGGGACTGGTACCGACGTGTATCAGCAGCTAAAAGCCAAGAATGGGAAGAACTGGGCATCGGCCATTGCATCAATCTGTCCTTGGCCGACATCGATAAGAACGAGCCGATGCTAGCTGCCGCATCGTACCTCTGGTCCGATACATTGAACGCCTTCCTGTTCAATCAGGGTCCGATGTCACCCACTTTAATGGACGTGATGATGTTGACTGACCTGGACATCACCTCAACCGGCGACCCCTGGACCCTCGACACCGAGACCAAGCATTGGCTTCAAACCAAAAGTGTTAAGGGATGGGGCGGATATATGTCAGAACATCGCCGGACAGGGCCTATCTCTGACCGTGAGTATACAGCCTTCCTCAACATGTGGCTCGAGCGCTTCATATTTTGCGGGCGCACCATCGGCCCGACGACCAATTTCCAAGCCATAGCCGAGCGCCTGGTCATCGGCGTGCGCATTCCCTTGGGCCGATTTCTTCTGGGAGCCGTATACCACATGCTTCACGATGCATCGATGAAGCTAATGGCCAACAAGTCCGTCGGCTCAACTGGAGGCCCCTGGTGGTTCCTGCAACTTTGGCTGGTGACCTATCACCACAAGGCAATGGGACTCAATTCAATGGACGCCCTAATCTTCCCCACGGACCATGCGGAGAACGAAGAACCGGATTTCCGCCGATGCATGTCTAAGGGAGAAGCGGCATCGGCTGTGGGGGGAGCCAAGCTATCGGATAGTCTGCTTGCCCACTGGTTTGCAACCTTCTATACCGGACTGAACCGTGACTGCATCGTCCGATTCCCCTACTCGGCCGAGGATATGTCTGAGTATGAAGTCCCTTGGTTCTTCCGCCCCGATGCGCCGTTAGCCGATCAAATCTCTTTTGGCATTTTAGAGGCATGCATCAGGCCCAGCCTTCTACCTGTCGGAATCGGCTCTGGTAGAACTCATAAACCATCGTATGAGTTTTACTATCCTTCCCTCAGCGCTCGCCAGATGGGGTTCGGGCAGCTGCCGATTGGCCTTTTCTTCAGCAACAAACTCAGGGCCAGGCAGCCGATCGCCAATGGACTTGAGTTTAATCGGGCGCAACATATCGAGACCACTCTCTCACTTGGTGAATGCAGCCCCGACCTCAACCTGAGCCCCTCCTCTTCCGTAATGTTCAACCGATGGTGGAAGGAGTGGAGGCGACACTTGTTCTGGGCCAACCCCTCGCGTTATGTGACGGAGCCGATCGAAGATGAGGTACGATACTTGCCTTCTTTTCCTTTTGTCAATTCCATCCAAGTATATCTCATCCTTACTTTGTTTATGCAGTCCGATGACCAACCTGCTCCGACGGAAAGCGACAGCGGCAAGCCGATACATGACGCGCCCTCCCTGGGGTCTGATGCTCCACTGATATCGGCCATAATGAAGGGCGAACAGGGAGGGATCAAGCGCGCCGTGACCAAGACCTCTAAGAAGGTCGCGTCGAAGAAGCGTCGGCTTACTTACGATGATGTTCCTTCACAGCCATCGGCCTCTGCTACCGCCGCCACTGCCACAAGGTCCTCAGAGCCCTTATCTCCGATCTCCCAGGCCATCATTGCCCCCCTGGCCGATACTGAGCAGGTAAGTTTTTTTTTACTTGGTATCTTATCTTTTGTTTTTCCTTATGCTCACTTTGGCCTAACGCTAACGCAGCCGCCATCATCGGCCCCACGTCCTCCTGTTACTACTTCTGCTGGGCCGACGACCAACCCCGTATCGGCTGCCGTGGACACTTCTGCTCCGTCCTCAACGCTGCCTCTGTCGACGAGCGAGCCGATATCCGGCGTCACGGCAGCCCCTGAGACTGAGGAGATTGCTACATCAACGCCGGCGCCGCCAGCCTCTGGTCAAGCTGATCCTTCGCCTGGCGTGGTTGCTGCTACTGCAGCCACTGACGTTACCGTGCTGATGCCGCCACCATCGACCTCTGAGCCGGCCGGTACCGTGCCCGCTACCGTTGAAGCTGTCGTAGCCATAGAAGTCGCCGGGCCGATGCCAACGCCTCCTCGATCCTCTCCTGCATCGGCCGGGCCGACGCCCCAAGCTGCTGTCGCCGCTGAAGCGACCGTGCCAATACCAACGCTGCTCCGATCGATTCCTACGTCGGTTGCGCCGTCGCCACAGGCTGCCCCTTTATCGGCTGATTCCCCCCCCGTGCCTCAGACTGTCGAGCCCAGGACTTGGATTCCAGGGGATGTTCGGAGCACTTTAACTGACATCCGGCAGCGCCTAGAGATCCCCGTGGATAGGCTGGTGGCTAGTGCCGGCTCTGTGCGGGACCGCTTTCACGAAATTGAGCGGTCCCTGCCCGACGAAGTCCTTGAAGCTTTGGTCCCGGTAGCTTTTATTGAGTACCATCGGATCAAGGTAATGAAGGCTCAGCGGCGCTTATCGGATCGGGCAGCCCAAGCGGCACAAGTTCAATCGGCGGAACGGGCGGCTGAGGAGGAGAAGACGAAGTATGAGGCTCTCCAGGCCAGATTGGCTGAGGCCCAAGGCCGCTTAGATCGGCTGAAGCAGGAGCGAGCCGATCTCCAAGCGGCGCTGGCGGCCAAGGATGCCGAGATCGCAACGGAAGAGAGCACCCTGGCGGCGCTTCCTGCGGCGCTTGAAGCCCAACAAGCGGCATTTTCGTTGGCCATCGCTGAAGCGACGCAGCGCCGCGATGCTCTTCCTGGCGACGGTGCCGATGGAGCTTACCTAGCTGAGGTCGATCAGATTCGCCTCAATGCCATCGCCGCCATCCAGAGCTATCTAGCATGACTACCGCCGATGTAACCTTGCATTTTTTTCCTTCTGTAAGGCCTGTCGGTGTATTTTTGAACGCTGATGCTCGTAACTAAGGGCGATATTTAATAATATCGGCCATCTGTAGGCGATATATTTTTTCTATATATCGGCTTTTTAATCACTTGACTCTTGAGTGCTTTGTTTCGTTCTTTCTTCCGCTTGAGGCCGATACTCCTGATGTCGGCCGATTGACTGATGCCTTCGTGTATCGGATCCCTGGACGTTTTTACTTCATGCATCGACCCATACGCTAGGATAGTATCGCTTCAAGTATTTGCCGTTTAGGTTCCTGCCAAACTCTTCTCCATCTATTTCCTTTAGCAAATACGCATTACCCGGTACGCATCGGCTTACCATGTAGGGCCCTTCCCAATTCGGGGACCATTTGCCGAACCGATTATCTTTGGATCCGATTGGCAATATTAGCTTCCAGACCAAGTCCCCTTCCTCGAATTTCTTGGGGGCCACCTTCTTATTATAGTGTCGTGCGACTCGCGCCTTATTTTCTTCCAGTTTTTCCAATGCTCTGAGCCGATGCTGCGTTATATCCTCTAGCTCATCGATCATGAGGTTTTGATATTCGTCGGCTGTCAACTGATCCTGCGACGTAATCCTTCTGGAGCCGATATTAGTTTCCCACGGTGATACTGCGTCGTGCCCGTATACCAATTGATAAGGAGTTACTTGTATCGAACCATGACAGGCCATCCGATAAGCCCATAATGATTCGGCGAGCGTCGTATGCCATCGCCTCGGCTGCTCGTCGATCTTCCGCTTAATCAACTTAATCAGGCTTTTATTTGAAGCTTCTGCTTGTCCGTTTGCTTGAGCGTAATAAGGTGACGAGTTTAAAAGTTTAATCCCCATGCCTGCGGCGAAGTTCTGGACCTCTTCTGACATGAATACGGTACCTTGGTCGGTTGTAATCGTCTGAGGAATACCGAATCGATAGACGATGTGTTCTTTGATAAAGCCGATCACGTCTTTGGAAGTTACGTTTTTGAATGATACTGCTTCGACCCACTTAGTAAAATAATCCATTGCTGCCAGAATGTATTTATGCCCTTTGCTCGATGCCGGGTAAATCTGGCCGATCATGTCAATCCCCCATCCTCTGAACGGCCAAGGTTTGATAATCGGATTCATAGCCGATGCTGGACTTCTTTGGATAGAGCCAAATTTTTGACAATCCTGGCACCCTTTGTAGTATCTGAAACAGTCTTCGAGCATCGCTGGCCAAAAGTAACCGGCTCTTCTCAGCAGCCATTTCATTTTATAAGCCGATTGATAGGTGCCACAAATTCCTTCGTGTACTTCGCACATGACTACTTTGGCTTCTTCTTGATCTAAACACTTCAATAGAATTCCATCCAATGTCCGATAGTATAGCGCATCGTCCAGCATAATGTATTTGAGAGCTTTGTACCTGGTTTTTCGTGGGGTTGGCTGTGAAGGGTTCTGCAGGTAATCTATTATTTCCTTTCTCCAATCGTCTTCCTCGATATCGGCTTCTTCAACGATGACCCCTTTGTCGCACAGCCGATATCCTGATGCACTTTGCGCCAGATTATTTGCTTCCATATTCTGCTCCCTAGGTATATGTTTGAACCATACGCCTCTGAATTCTTCAATGAGCAGCCGACAGTACTCATAATAACTCCTTAAGATGTCATCTCTACACTCGTAGCTGCCAGCCAGCTGTCCGATTACAAGTAATGAGTCTCCAATTATCTCGACAGAATCGGCTCCGGCCTCCCGTAAGATTTGCAGTCCTTTCAAGACCGCTTGATACTCGACCTGATTATTAGTTCCCGGATCAACTGAGAAGGCGAACTCAAATCGTGCCCCCCGAGGCGAGATACACAGTAATCCGATGCCACACCCATGTTTGCATACTGATCCATCGAAGAACAAAACCCATGGCATCGGCTCGACGTACCCCTCCGTTGTTTTGCTGTGATCGACCATTAAATCGGCCAAAACTTGTCCTTTAACTGCTTTAGCCGATTCATACCTCAAGTCATATTCCGCCAACGCGAGCATCCACTTCCCAATTCTCCCCTTTAAAACAGGAGCTGATAGCATATACTTTATCACGTCGGTCTTACATACCACGGCACATTCATTTGCCAAAAGATAATGCCTTAACTTGGTGCAGGAAAAATACAAACATAAGCACAATCTCTCGACTTCCGAATACCTAGTCTCCGCATCTACCAGCCGTCGGCTTAAATAGAATACCACTCTTTCCTTACCGTCCTGTTCCTGAATGAGCGTAGAGCTGATAGACTTTATATCGGCTGCAATGTACAATTTGAAGGGAACGCCTTCCTTTGGTGGTACTAGCACTGGGGGAGAACTCAAATATTCCTTGATTCCATCCAATACCTTCTGGTGTTGCTCCTCCCACCTGAATTCTTGATCGGCTTTCAATTTTAGTAAGGGTGAGAACGGCTCCATCTTCCCTGACAGATTAGATATGAATCTCCTGATGAAATTGACCTTGCCGATCAAGGATTGAAGCTCCTTTTTATTAGCCGGCGGCTTGATTTCTTTGATCGCCTTAACACTCCTCTGACTGACTTCAATCCCTCTTTCGTGTACAATGAAGCCCAGAAACTGCCCAGCCGACACTCCAAAGGCACACTTGGTCGGATTCATCTTCAAACCGTACTTCCTGGTTCGCTCCAGTACCTCTTTTAAATCGGCTATGTGTCCATCGGCGCTTTTGGACTTGACTACGACGTCGTCAATGTAAATCTCCACCAATCGGCCAATCAGATCGTGAAATATGTAATTCATAGCCCGTTGATATGTGGCACCAGCATTTTTGAGACCAAAGGTCATTACCACCCACTCGTAGAGGCCGATTGCTCCTGGACATCTGAAAGCAGTCTTCGAAATATCTTCTTCTGCCATGAATATTTGATTATATCCTGCGTTGCCATCCATGAAACTGATAATTTGATGTCCGGCCGCTGCGTCGATCAGAAGATCCGCTATTGGCATTGGATAATCATCCTTGGGCATAGCTTTATTCAGCGGCCTGAAGTCGATGCAAATCCGGAGCTTCCCATTCTTCTTGACTACTGGAACTATATTCGAAACCCATTCGGGGTATCGGCATGGCCTGATGAATTTGGCATCGTAGAGCCTCGTAATTTTCTCCTTGATGGTTTCGTATATCTTAGGGTCTGTTCTCCTTTGAGGTTGCTTAAATGGCCGATACCCTGGTTTAATCGGTAGCCGATGTTCAACAACGGATCGGCTGAGCCCTGGCATCTCATGATAATCCCATGCAAAACAATCTCTATATTCTTTTAATAACTCTATCACTTTTACCTTGGACTCATTTGATAATCCTTTACTGATATATGTCGGCCTTTGTTTATCGCCATTTCCGATATCAACCTCCTCCAACTCATCGGCCGACATAAACCCTTGCCCCAGCTTCCCTTCATTTTCAACATCACCTGGGGTGCCCATCAGAGAAAAAGTTTAGAATTTATTTCGTCGATAATCTCCAACCCCTGGTTGGTTACTTTGATGTAATCACCTTCCCAACTTTTCCCCGACAAGCACTCCATGTCATCGATTTGCCATGGGGATGGATCGGCCGACGCGACGTCAACTGTTTTGTCGGCTGGCACGATCTCCACCTTATCATCTGTCCACTGCATCAATACCTGGTGCATCGTAGAGGGAATGCAGCAATTGGCGTGGATCCAATCTCTTCCAAGTAATAAATTGTAGGCCCCTTTTCCATCGATGACGAAGAAAGTTACAGGCAGTGTCTTGCTTCCGATGGTCAATTCCACATTGACGACTCCCTTTGCTTCCGATGTGCCTCCGCCATAATCCTTCAAGATCATGTTGGTTTTGATCAAGTCATCGGCAGTTTTGCCTAGCTTTCGAAAGGTAGTCATTGGCATGATGTTGACTGCTGCACCCCCATCGACTAACATCTTAGCCATCGGCTTCCCATTGATGAATCCGCTCATGTACAACACCTTCAAGTGCCGATGCTTCGAGTCTTCGGGTTTCTCAAATACTGCCTGTTGTGGGTCTAGAATCAGCTGTGCAGTGATTTCTTCATTGTCATCTGCCGCATGCTCGGAGGATCTGAATTCCTGTGGCAAAATAAAAACCATGTTGACGGATGCCTCCGTCGGCTCTCCCTTTGGGCGCCATTCTTTCTTAATACGGGGCTGATAACCACGTGGATCGGCCCTTAACTCCCGATGGCGGAGCCTCTACACCCTTCTTTTCTGGCTCTTGGTAAATATGTTACTGGGGCACCATTGCTCGTTTGGCCCCTGGTTACCTCTACCGCCTCCTTCAACACCGTTAACAGGACCGAGCCGATCATGTGCGGAGACTCTGACCTGATCGGTAGCCATCGGCCGGCGCCTTGGGGATCGTTCATCCTGACTGGATCGGCTTGGAGACGTGAACTTCCCCCGAGAGGCTTGATGATAGTCCGATTGCCTTTCCCGGAACTCTGCAACTTGACCGTTACATCCGAGGCAGTTATCGGCTGATGGTAATTTCATGCCCTGGTCCCAACAAAATCTGAAGAAAGGGCATTCCCAGTGAGGGTCAAACTGTGGCCCTTGATGTATCTTATCCTCCCTCTCATGCCTCTTCTGATACCTGTTAATGATAGCCGATGACCCCCCTATACCAGCCATGTTGACATTTGCTGGAAAGGGATATCCATCAATCTTCATCGGCTTCTTCTGTTCATCGAACTTGATGCGTCCTTGCTCGATAGCCGATTGAATCTGCAGCCTAAACACTTTGCATTCATTGGTGTGGTGTGACGGCGAGTTGTGCCACTTGCACCATTTTCTTTTCTTCAGCTCATCTGCCGATGGCAATACATGGTTCATCGGCAACTGGATGTGCTTCTCCTGGAGTAACAAATCAAATATTTTATCTGCCTTATTAACATCAAAGTCATATCGCTCTCCAGGTGAATCCTTCACCCATGGGCATGCCACAGCCTTCTTATTCCTTGTCCATTCGGCCAGGGCTACTTCCTCTTCAGAATCGGAATCAGAGGCATAATCGGCTACTTGGATGGCTGTATATTTGTTCTTCATACCTCTGGATTGATTTTCTTGCGCCGATACCCTTTGAACCAACTGGGCTAAACTTTCAAACTCTGGAGACGGGAATTTTTCACGAAGTGGTCCTATCAATCCATTGAATGCCAGATCAGCTAACTGCTGATCGGTCAACTGTAAACTGAAGCATCGGCTACGTACATCCCTGAACCTCTGAACATACTCAGTAACCGGTTCGCCAGCCCGCTGTCTTACCGCCATCAAGTCCGTTATCCTCATCTCCCTAACTTCCGCAAAGAAGTATTTGTGGAACTTCTGCTCTAAATCGGCCCAACTTCGAACCGAGTTCGGAGGAAGTGATGCGAACCAAGAAAAGGCCGATCCAGAAAGAGATAATGGAAAGAATCGGACCTTCAATGCATCAGTAGCCGATGCTCCTCCGCATTGTGCTAAGAATCGGCTAATATGCTCTAGAGTAGTCGTATCATCTTGTCCCGTGAACTTGGCGAAATCTGGCATCTTGTACCGATGCGGCAGAGGCACTGCATCAAAAGATTCTGGATATGGAGGCCGATACACGAACGACTGCTGCTTCGGTTTTAAACCGAACTGTTCCCTCATGACTTCAGCAATCATACCAGCCCAGTCATCGGCTCCAGTGGCAGTGATGTATGGCGACGTTGCTGCCGGTGCCGATGGTTGCATATGTACATTAGGCTGCCCTCCGTAATTGGCCACCATGTGATACCCTTGACGTCCAGCCGACGGGGCAGCCGCCGATCGTGGGAATAGACTTGGATCCACGTCCTGCGTCATAGTATAGGTCACATAGGGAACATCCGGTTGTACTGGAGCTTGAGGCGCGTTGTAAGTCGATGTAGAGTAGCGTGGCTGGGGCATTGCTTGCGCCGAAGCTCTGTATGACAGGGTCTGAAGAGGCGATGAATTGTACATAGGGCCATGCGCCGATGCGGGCCTACCAGCTTGGGCTGGTGGCACTGTACCAGTTGGTGGTACAAAGTATGCTGGTCCTTGGACTTGCTCCTTGTAAATAGATCCATCAACTGTCTTCAGAATCAGGTTCTTCAAAGTGTTGACCAGCGTTTGGGATTGATTGATTAGGGCATGATGGACCGTTTGATCTATCACGTCTTGGAACTTTTGCTGGGGCTCCAATCCTGATTGGGCTCCATCCATCCCGCCCGATGATGCTTCTCCAGGTAGTACGGCAAGAGGCAAAGGACTCTTCTGATGAATCAACCCCTGCCTGGATTTTGAAAATGAACCGAGGCATAGTTTGTGGAAGTCTGCCATCCGCTGCTCTAACTGCTGCTTTTGCTCATCGGTCAGCTGATCAACCGATATTGGGATCTCGTTCTCCGGTGACACTTCTGATGGGTTCTTGATGTCATCGGGTTTTGTCATTGTCGATTGCTTCTGGTCCCACCGGGCGTGCCAAAAAGTGTGTTGATGCGAAAATCGTACACACGTGACCTGGGAGATTTGCTTAACTCCAGTGCAGGATCAATATGGCGTGGTGAAAACAACCAAGGCGTGCCAGTCGATTTTCCCTGCAAATCGACAAAGATAATAAACTTAGATCGCTTAGGACATCGGCCCTGAAAGGCCGATGTGTAGCCGATTACCCCTGCACGAAGCAATCGGCCGATACGGGTATAATAGATGACTATCGGCTCACACCAGAAGGCTCAGACCAGCCTGGCAGAGTCCGATGACAACTCAATGCAAATTAAGATAAACTATCGGCTAAACGCCCCGATAGAACTGTACGCCGATTAAACCAACCAAATTGCTATCGCCTTAAGTAATTCAATAAGAGATCGGACTCAACCGATGCAGCCTCACCGAGGATAATCAAGACGATGCCAGATCTAGCCGATTTAATGGACTTACAATGACTCGAGTAAGCAGATCTAAATCAAACGACCGTATGGATCTAAGCTACGATAGATCGGACTTAACCGAGACAGTATGTATCCAAGATCCGATACGATAGCTGTAAATAGATCTAGATTACCGGATAACTAGCAATCGTGTCGACGCAATCAGTATATCGGACCTAACCGAGGAAGTACCAATCAAGCCGATACGCTTACCAAGGTGACAAATCCTAATCCCTCGCCGAGATCGGAGCCGATGCAGCCCGCTCGAGACGAGAATTCGTCGGAAAATAGGTGGCGATGCGCCGAAAGTTGTATTGGATTGTGTTCGATTTTCTACAAGCGCCTGGGGTTTATATTTATACCCGCAGGGTCGTGGCCTAAGGCCGACTCAACTACAAACTGGGACTTAGAGTCCGACACGATTACAACTAACACTCTGAGTCCGATACGAACTCTAATAGATTTAAACTATCCTTATCTATACTAACTACTCCGATTCTCCAGGGCCGATACGCCCTTGGTGGATCCAATCATCCCATATTTTCCGCCACCGGCCGATCTTATCTTTCTAGCTTCCCGCACTTTCCTCCATATCGTTTACTGCGACAAATTCCTCCTTTGATCGGCCGATTTTACCCTCAGTCACTGATTCCTGGGCCCAGCCAATTTCTGGCGTTAACAACAGAGCTCGGTGGGGGCGGTTCTTCCAAGCGGACAAGGTGACGCCGAGGTGACCAGAGAGCAGAAGGGTGGCGGGGTGTGTCGATAGCCGATGGCAGCGGTGAAGGGATCGGAGTCCACGGGTGTAAGGCTGGCATGGGAGGCTGACACGCCCATGCGCTGGGGCGCGTCCAGAGCAGGCCAGGGCGTGCTCCGAGTGGCATGGGCGCGTCAACGAGAGCAGGGGCTTGCCGGAGTTGCAATGCGGTGTCAGGGGCATTGGGTTGGTTCAAGAGAGAGTGTAGACGAAGTGGGGCAGAAGATGGTGCAGGGAAGAACAGCCAAGGGAGCATGCCGATGCCGGCATGAGGAGATGGAAAGGTTGAATCCTATAGCAAGGACACCCTGCTGAAGTGAGGAGGATGTGAAGGATGCCTGAGATGGTTTAAGAATTGAGGGCAGCAGAGACATGGCCTGGGTATTGGATGCGCAATGCCATTTAACCCTTGCCAATGCTGGCATGATATGACATGGGGTTGAATCCCTATGGATTTAGACTTAGCACTGAAGGGAGATGGGGTAGACAGGATGCTGGTTCGAGGAATAGCTGTTAGAACAAGCTGGAAGCAAAACGGTTGGGAGTTGGGCTTGAATTCACGAGAAGAAAGAGAAATGCACAAGGTGTTCGATGGCTGCCCTGGCAAAATTTTGAGCTGGAGGTAAAGATATTTTTACATATTTGGAACAATGGTACTGAGAGGATCATTGTGGAATTTTTCTAGAATTTTCTGAGCAAGGAATGGAGGGGTTGCAGTTCAAGAGGAAGATTTGACCTAATTCTCAATTTGGATGCAATCCAGAATTTTTGAATTGGACAACTCAATATTATTTTATAATTTGGTTGAAAATAGGTTCAAGATTTTTATGGAAATTTTTCCAGAATTTTTAGGTAAAAGAAAATGCATGCGATATGGAATTTAGTGTTTCTGCTTATTAAGGAAATAATTGGGGTTTAAGCCGACAGGTTAGGTTTTAGGGTTTCGGACGACGGCAAGACTGCGGTAGGGCACGAGGAGGGTTAGATATCGTATTTGGAGGGTTGGGAACAAATTTGGGCAGGTTGCCACATAGCGTTAGGGTTTGGGAGTGTCGTGCGTAAATAGTGCGTGTGTCCGATTAGGGTTAGGGTTTTCTGAATGCACATGCGATGACGGATGGCAACCCGGGTTCGTTGCGTGATGGTGCAACGTAACTCGTGTGCTCCCCATGAGATGACATGCTCGAGAAGTTGAAGTTCGCATGGCAAGATTAGAACATATGCGCATATACGCGCCTTTAGGGTTTTGGGTTTTCAGGGAAAACCCGATGAGAAAAACAGGGTGTGACACCTTACCTTCCTCCGTCGCTCGTCCTTCCTTGGGCGCATCACCGGCCCCTCTACTACGCTGCCCTATGCACTGTGCCCGCCGCCGCCTCGGACTTAAGGCCTAGGCTCGATCTCTGCTAGCCCCCGTCATGTGCACGCCGCTTGGCTCCTCTTCGGCCGTTGCCTGGGATGGCTGCGGTTGGTGTCGTAGCCTGGCACCACCGATGCTCCGCCAGCCCACCTACCGGCTGTGGTGCACCGCGATTGCCTGTGCCGTCGGCCTCCTCATCCGGTAGGTGCTTCTTCGGATCCCTCCTTTACCTCTCCTTGCTCCTAACTATCCCGATTGCTCATGCTGGTTCTGTGTGGTCGATTTCTTTGATGACTCGGGCTAGTCCATATGCTGATGCTAGTTGCTAAGGGATTAGGACTCAAACAGGTCGGCATGTACTTGTATCAATGTTTAACAATTGAAGCCTCATACACTTTATTTCTTGGTCAAGTACATGATTGTCACTGCCCTCCTATGGATGATACGGATAGCTTGCCTATGGCTTGAATAATGGAATCTATATAATGTTTAGTTACGATTTTGAAGTTTCTACTCGTAGCTAACTTGGTCATGATGGATCCTTACTGAAAATTCGATTCCCTGCCAAGCACTTGTTTGAGAAGATTAAGTACTAGGCTGATCTATAGCATATTCATGTGCTCATGGCCTTGATCTGATCTGTTGTAGTGCTATGTGATACCTATCTGCTATGGTGCTTCCTACTGAAGAATTTATACGAACATATACTACCTGATCTTTAGCCTACTTCTATTTCAGCATATCTGTAGGTGCCAATTGTTGAACTGAAGAATCTGTTACTACACTTGATTTTAGCTGAGCTAATATGCCCATGATTCTTGATTCTTTTCTGGATATATTGTTTTACTTAAACTGAAAGGATAGATGCTAATTTGATTGTTAGCTTAGCTAACGAAGATGCTTTGCATCTGAAGCAAATATGTTCATCTATATGTTGAAAACTGATAAGAACAGTTGCTATTGATGCCTAAAAGAAAACCCTATGATGATAGCCAATCTGAGGGTCTATTTATCACCATAGCAATCCCCATGCTATTTGATGATTTTGGGTAAATTATTACCTTGCTTCGAAGCTAGACAAGGGTAGGATTTGGCTTCGTAAGTCTTGTTGTCCTTCACTTTTTGGTGGCTCGCTCCTCCTAAAGCTCTAGTGTCTTACTTCCCTCTTCCCTACTCCTTCTCCTTGCTCTTCTTGTTGATCTTGATCCCTTGGATTTGGCTGTTATGTCCTAGCTCTTTGGCTCAGCTCCTGAGATCATGGTGTCGATAGTGGTTGCTTGTGTGAGAGCTCCTATCCTAGTTTTTACAGAGATCACTTATATGATCTCTCGGTGATGAGTATGGCCACCTCTTATTGCTCTGCTTTGCTACGTGTTTTTTTTTGACTAAGATATCTGCATTATATTATATTCAGGAAAACAGAAACATCTGGAGAGGGACAGCTGTCCCCCAAATTTGCGAGAAAGCCCCTACAGAAAAGAAAATTACAAACACGTTCCTGGAGCAATCTCCTTCGTCCGCTCCGCCGCCAGCCTCCTTCCCGCCGACGAGCCGCCGAACGCGCAGAAGAAAGACGAGAGAACGAAAGAGGACAAAGCTTTGATGAAACACCGCAAAAGACATCCGCCACGAATGGCGGAACTTGACATCCGAGGAAGGCACATCGGCTGGGGCAGCGCCCTGATCTGAGCAAGCGAACGAGCAGCGCCGTTGATCAAAATCCTCCACGTAGCCCACAACAGCTCGAAGATGGAAAGCAGCAGCCAACAACCACGGAGGCGACACCGCCGAAGCCGGAGCCATAGAGATCGAGAACAGAGAGGGCCACCTCTCCAGACGACCAACTGAGCGACAAGAATACGAAAACAACAAAAACAATGAAAACAAAGCAACCACGAACTCCTCAACACCACCAACAGAAGCAATGTTGAGACGGGGTTGGAGCCGGGAAGAAGAAACACCAGATACCGCCGCAAATCCCAACGAACTAGCGGCGGAACGGAGACAAAAGCGAAAACCTACCACCCTATCTACACTCCGGGCTGAGGCCGTGGTTCCCCCAGCACGGAGGCGACCGGAGGTGAGGAGAACAACGGCCTCGCCGGAGGAGAAGACCGGATCTGGAAAACGCCGACTTTTCCGCCTCTCTAAACTGTAGCACCTCTCTGGGAGGGGAGAGGAGGCTCCCCTGCTTTGCTACGTGTTGCCCTTGCTGAAAAGAAATTTACAGTGTCTGTTTCACTTGATCTTTTGGGTTGCCTTCAAGACTAAGTTTTGACCGTAGTCGACTTTTGTGGACTGCTACCAGATAACTCTTCGATGGATAAGCTGCCTTATCTCACCTTTTTCTGTATGAAAATAATTTCTTTGTAAACAAAACTCATGGAGGCAATTAGTGTAGGAAAAATAAAATTATTTTCATTACCTCTCACCTCTTTTCTCTCCAAATACATGTACTAGATCAGTCCCATAAGGGTCTTAGCCATGTGGCTTTTGGATATTTTTAGAAATAAAACTATTTTCTAAACCTATTTTTAAAAAATAAAAATTATATAGGTTTCACCTTGGTATCCTTTTGCCCTCGCAACTAATTTTGTGGGTTTAGGCGAAAATGTGCCGATGTAACCACTTTACTTTGAAAACATTGTTTCCAAAAACTTTTTGCCTCCTACAACAATTTGCAAGATCCTAACAGTCCGAAGTGCATATACTTGGCATCTGACGATGTATATTATAGTATCTCGTATATAAGGAAGTATCCGTATACGATTCCCTGGGTTACAGGAGTATAATGCGTGTCTGGTAAGGATCCCGGGAGATAAGGTAGGCCTCCGTAAGGAGGAAGGAAATCCCTTAAACTAGGAAGTCAATCCCGACGTTTAAGGAAGTCAGGGTTTTACTCGGGCATGAGTCCAGGTCTGGTATGACTCGGGGAGCCCCCTATAAAAGGATCAGCAATCCTATAGGGGAGAGAGAGGAGAAAAAGTTAGATCTAACATGCCTTAGAAGGAAGAGAGATCCCAGCGATTCCCACGAGAAGACCCGCCGCCTCAAAGGAGTCGAGACCAGCGGAACTAGTCGTCATAGTATCCGATTAGGCCTAGGATAGCCACTGACATATACATCCCTTGAAAAGACATTCTCTGATCAATATATACGAATAGGACATAGGGTTATTATCCTGAGGGAGGCCCGAACCTGTATAAAAAGGGTGTTTTCCTTACCGTCAGATCTCTTGACCTTGTGCCCTAGAGGTCCCTACCCCCAAGTATCACCGTTTCACGAATACCGTAAGATTGGCGGTTTACCGATCATCGACAAATGGCGCCGACCGTGGGGACCTCTTCGGCTCAAGCCGTACGTCAAGGAAACATCGGAGTCAGCAAGATGTGCAACTAGCCGTGATCAGTCCTCGTCGCCAATTGCACGTCCCTCCCCGGTTCGACCCGAGGAGGAAGAAGCAGGCTCGGCAGGAGATATGATTGCCTTCACGCAATGCACCGGGTACTCGGACCAGGGCCCCTACGACAACTTTGGCCCGATGGAGCCCTACCCGGTGACTGACCGCGTAGACTTTGGAGAATACGCCACTGGCGAGTACTCAGATTGCGAAGTCGATCACTTTAGAACCGAGTGCGGCAGGGCCTTCGAGAGAACATTGGTGTTACACGACGATTCCCAGGCAGGAGCGACCAGCCCAATACCAGGGCGGTCGCTCGCAACGTCTAATCGACCAATCGATCAAGATTCCAATCACAGCATCCCTCCCTACGAGGGAGGGGGACATGATGGAGTGAAAATACACCACATCCAATCCAGACATTCGGATGGTTCTCGCAATCCATGACGATCGGGAAGATCCTGAAGACCAGGATCAAGAAGTCGGCTCACAACGTCAGAGTCCAATGGCTACTCCCCTTGGGAACGAGAATAGGTTTACTGCAGCACACAGAACCCCTGAAGGGACGGGTGAGTACGTGTCCCGAAATGCTCGAAGAATCACCGAGGTGCGCAATCTGCTGTTACGACCACCAACAGAAGATGTGACGACACCCGACGGAGCACAATGGCTACGACGGCTGGGGGCTGAACTACAGCAGCCCCAAGATCAAGACGAATCTTCTCGACTCCAGTCGGGGACACATAGCTCCACCTGAGAAAAAACCCCTCTCTGACCAAGGGAATCAGACGGAGAAGGACGACATCCTAGGAACCAGTATCGCCAGGATAGACAGCACATCGATCTCCACGACAGGATCAACGAGTGCCGATCCCAAAGGCATCAGCAAGAGTAAACTCCTCCCTGGAAAGACTACTAGCACCGCGCTAATAACAGAGGACGATCCCTGCCCCAATTACCGGCGAGAATTCGCCTTATCGGAGGACCATCAACGGATGCCAAGCGCTATCCCAAGAGCTCTGACATGTGCACTGGCTATCTCGCTTCAAGCATGTGGCCCTAGAATCGTATGATGGCACCACGAATTCTGCAGAATTCCTGCAGATCTACACTACAACGATAGAGGCTGTAGGCGGTAATGAGAAGGTCATGGTCAACTACCTCCCGACCACCCTTAGAGGAGCGGCCAGGACCTGGTTGACGAACCTACCCCCCAGGAACGATCCGCTCCTGGGGACAACTTTGCGACATGCTCCTCGCCAACTTCCAAAGTACATCCTGGTCAGGTCGATGACCTATTCCTAGTCGTCCAACGACCAGACGAGACCCTCCGAGAATTCACTAAATGGTTTAGTGCTGTTCTCAACACTATTCCCGAGGTAACAGACTCGGATGTTATCCGCGCCTTTGTGCGAGACAACAGAAACGAGATGTGCACGCACAACCTGATCATGCACCCTCCCAAGACCATGTTACAGCTAATGGATCTAGCCGAAAAGGCTGCCTGTGCGGAGGAAACCCTACAATATATCAAGCAGCAATAGGGTAGGACGACCAGATCCCCTGTCCGGACTAGAGACGACTCATCGAAGGCGAAATGAAGGAAGAAATCCTTCGGAGGGAACCGGGAGAAGAAGGCTAAAGCCAACGAGGTATTAGCCGACCTTCCCGAGAAGCGTGCCTGGCGGCCACGCGCCAACGACTTCCTCTGACAAGGCAGGAAAGCTCTGGTGCGACTTCCACCAGACCGATTCACATGATCTCCGTTAGTGCCGCATTTTCAAGAAATACCTGAAGGAAGAAAGAGAGAAATTCCGCGAGGAAAACCAGCAGGTCGCAAACAACAGTCGAGACACTACATCCGACGATGATGACTCCACCCCTAAGCCTTTCTAGGGGCATATCAGAGCAATTAATCGAGCATAAATTCGGGGGCTCGTCCTCTTACGAGTCGAAAAGGCAACACAAGGCCATTGCCCGAGAGGTTCTCGCGAACCTACTGCCGGTCCCTCGGACAATCAAATGGTCAGAGGTCACGATCACATTCGACCAAACCGACTGCCCCGAGAACTGTGTTCGACTAGGACGATACCAAATTGTTGTTGAACCAACAATCAACAACTGCCGAGTGGCTCGGGTGCTAATAGACGGGGGAAGCTCCCTGAACATCCTATTCGCCAATGCCCTCGATGCCATGCAAGTACCACGGTCGTCCGTCCAGACCGTAACACAGGCGTTCCACGGTATCATCCCAGGCTCGTCGGCTACGCCGATCAGGGCAAGTCACCCTCTCGGTTACCTTTGGCACACCGGAGAACTTCCAAACAGAGAAGATCCTGTTCGACATAGTCGACTTCAAGACGGCATACAATGCCATCATGGGGCGCCCAACCCTGGCCAAATTCGTGGCAGCAACACACTACGCATATCAGTGTATGAAGATGCCTGGCCCAAAGGGTGTCCTCACAATAAAAAGCTCCCTCCAGGAAGCATTACTCTGCGACAAGCTTAACCTCGACCTCGCAGAAAAGCATCAACCCTCAAGCAGGGAAACAGACTCTGACGCCATTACGAGCGCACCCACATCATCAAGACCTCCCTACAACTACGAGCGACAACATCGGATAAAAAACCCCTCCAAGTCGGAGGACAAGTCCTACGACTAATTCAGGACCAGGGAAAAAAGGGCCTTTCCCTCAGCAGGACAACAGCTCCATAGGAGAAGTCGTCCGATCCAGGTCGCTCTAGTTAGTAGTAAAAAGATAATTGAGTCCCCGCAGAGAGTTCCGAGTCCAAGCACCTCCGGTAAGATCGTATAAAGTCATCGCCCTTCCGATCGCCAGTCCATCCTAGGTTGCCCCAGCTCCATCCCCAAGTCGTCAAGCTACGAACAAACCGATGGTAAGACGCTCCGGGCGCCGCCGCCTAGCACGCGCACTCGACAAGTTTCTACAGCAGGTTGCGACAAGGGTTCGGGAGCCCCTCGAGCAACCAATGACCCGAGAGGAAGGGATGATGTTCTTCCAAAAAAATTTTCTAGTAGTTTTGTTTTTATAGTAATTTGTAAAAGACACTCCAGTCAGTTCATAGTTTTATAAAGTGTTCCTAGTTCGATGATTATTTTTCAGACTGCCTATCTGAGAAACTTCTCGAATAAGACAGTCGGGGGGCTGGATGAGTGGGTGGCACCAAAAATTGGCTTACTCATAAGCGTAACCAACAACTTGACTAGCACAAAAGGAAAGGGTTCTGCGCTGCAACCTTCAGGGATGCAAAGAAGTCCACTTAACATGTCTGTAGGTGACAGGGAAAGCCAGTGAGCCCCCACCTGACCAGACCTAAGGCCTGGTCGACTAAGCTCCCCGGTTTTGTGGCAAAGTTCCCCGACCACGAGTAAAGAAAGAAGAGAAGGTGCGAGCATAATCGAGCCAACAGAACCCGCCTGCTTATCCACATCCTCGACTACTTTGAACGGAAGGCATCATAGATAGAGTGGAATGCTGTCACCAACAGGGCAAGCGTAGAACTTATTGACTCATGCCCAATATCCTACCGACAAGGGAACGCGCGTTTGTTGCTATGGCTACGATAGACTGTACGAAGACCCCTTATTGAGTTTACTGATGACAAGGGGCCACTGAGCCCTCCATCCGACTAAACCTAAGGCCTGGTCAATCACAGTCAGCGGCGAACGGCACAACTCGTGAAGACTAAGTCAGGGAAAGAGGGATGCAAAGTCTGACTAAGTCTACGAAAACCCTCGTGTCCGCTAAGCCAGGTTTTTAGAAAACAAAAACACACAGTTTACGTACACAAGTTACTAATCACGGTTTGATTACATAAGTTATTCAGGCAGATCAGGTGCCTAAACCCTATCCGCAAAGGCATCAACAGCACCCTACACAACACTGAAAAGACTGTCTATCTCATCCTCTGGCAGGTTGGCCTCGAGGGCCGTCAAGGACAGCTCCGGGTGCCGGCATTTAAGAAGGGCCAGGCGAAGGCCAAGCCGTCCTTCGTACCCTACTTGAGCTCATCGTCAAGGAGCTTCTCGACGACAAGCTTTAGGCGGGAGACGGACGCCACCAACTCCATCAGTCGGATAGCCCGCGGAGGACGGGGGAAGACAGTGACCCCGACCTCTACGAGTGCTCTCTCGAGCGTGCAAAGGGCATGGTCGAGGTCCTCCTCCAGCTTCCCCGCGTAGGCTTGGCTCCGGCTTAGCGAAGACTCCGCCTCAAAGAGGCGAACCTTCACATCCCAAGCTCGGCCTCGGACTTCGCAAGGTGCTTCTTCGGCTCTTCGTTCTCCGCCCGGTGTGCCTCCAGCTCGGCCTTCGCCTTCTGGAGTGGAAGAAGCCGAGGAAGGATGCGCTGTCAAAACGACAAGGTTAGTACCGAGTACATTGACGTTCAATTACTAACTCCTAGAATTACTTGTAGTTGGGCGTGGATGTCGTCCTCCTCCGGCGCCGATGCCTCTGGCGCGGGGAGATCAGTCCGTACGACCAAGGGCTGCGCCGGCCTCACCGCCGGGGGCTGCGTATCTGTAGCGGCCCTAGTCGTGGCTCCAATCAGACTTATAGTCACCCTAATCGGAGAAAGCGGCCCATCAGCCTTCAGGGAATAAAGGAAGAAAGATTTTGAAACAAAAGACCGAGGAGAAGACTTACCGCAGACGCTTCACCGGGGGAGAGGTTCCCTTCACAAACACCTCTGAGCTTCGCTTCTCGACAGGTACCAGTGGCGATTTCGCCTTGTCTGCAGGAGGGCCCACCACCGGCACGACCTCCTCTACGCTAACAAGCAGGGTAGAAGACGCCGACTCCTCCGGGTGGGGATCGCACGTGTCCTACAGTCCGACAACTCACTCCCGTCACCCTAAGATCACAAAGAACATCAAAGGGAGGAGGCTAGTCGAGCCTGCATTCGCACCTGAGGCTGGGGGCTTGGCAGAGGAGAAGGGGCCTGAATAGGGGATTTTGTTCGGGTAATCTCTGCTATCGCCTCGGCCCCGGATGGATCCCCAATCCTTGGGATTGAAGGGGTCGTCCCAAGAACCTCAACCTCTTCGTCCTAAACGGGGGCGCCAGCCCGCTCCGCCTCCGAGTCGGGAGCCCCGCGGCTTACTCGCTGCATAGAAGAAACCCGGATAGCGTCAGACGCACAGCCTGGATGAACCACGACTAGACAAGGCAGAAATCATCAAGTCACCGAGAAGATCTCCCTTTGCTTCTCGGGGCTCAGCTTCACGATCGGCAAGGACACGTCTGTCCGCCCGCCCTGAGGAGATTGCTCGAATAGGTTGTTCAGCCTATTCTGAAGTTCCTCGGGGAAGAGATCTACATAGCCTGTCGAGAATGAATTAGTGGGGAGATAAGAATTCTTCTGACCAAGAATGACATGGAAAGGTTCGGATACTCACCTGTGTCAAAGTCCCTTGTCTGATCTTGGCCTTTCGGGACCACCCAGGCAGGCTGAATCCTCGACCGAAGAGGGTTGATTCTACGCCGAAGGAAGTCCTTCGCGACATCCCATGCCGACAATCGTCGTGCGGCAAGGGCGGCAATGTCGCTAACGAGGGCCTTAAGCGACTTGGTCTCCTTCGGAGCCTCTGCCCAGCACTTTGTCGGGAAGGGGGCCAAGCCTCAGTAGTGGATCCCGGAGGAAGGCGGGGGCTGGCAGTAGAACCACCCCGAGTGCCAGCCCGACCACGACGATTTTCAAGAAGAGGAAATGTAGGCGTCCTTCTTCCCTTCCCGGAGTCGAAATCTGGCGCCACTGACGACACCTCCACCACCGGCCTTCATCCGGCGGAGGTTATAGAAATACTTCCAGAGCTCCAAGCTCGGCCTGATGCCAAGGTATGCTTCGCATAGGTGTGCGAATACCGCCAGCATCAGGACCGAGTTCGGGTTGAGATGTATCAACTCGATCCAGTAGAACTGGAGCACCAGGAGGAAGAAATGAGAAGGTGGGAACTGGAATCCACACCTGAAGAAATTCGCGAAGACGACGGTCCAAGTCATGTGCGGACTCGGAACCGTCTCCTTCGCAGCCTCCCGGTATGGCAGAACACCTCCGGGAGGATGACCTCCTCCGCCTCGAGCTTCTTGACAGCGACGGAGTCCATCACCGAGGTCTCAAACTTAGGGATGGCGACGACCAGATCCCATGCCGACTTCTTATGATCGGGGGACTTCTTCACTCCGCTTTTCTTCCCCATTGCCGCTGACAATGATCGGCGAAGGCAAGATGAACGATGAAAGCAGGGGGGCGAAGAAAATGGGGATGCTGGGAGACAGGAAGCAATGTGGGCAAAACCCCAATTCCCGGTCTCTTAAAAGGATTCAAGTTTCGCCTGATCGGAGCACGGTTAACGGCACGATCCATTCCATCGCATTTAATGTGAACAATTGCTTTTCCCGCATGAGAGACGTTGTGCGCGGGAAAAAGAGAGGTCTGACAGACCCACGACCCCCACAAGCGCGTTGTGTTTTGGGTAACGTCAGCCTAACAGTAGCGCAGAAAAAGGAAAGATTCTTCATCACCACGCGAAATTTCCGCCACGACGGTTCGGTCTCCCAGAAATCTACCAGGCGAATGCGTGTCCGTGATCAACGGATTAGATTAAAACAAGAGAAATGCTTTCTGGATAAGTTAAAACCCGAAAAATTTCCTGGAAGAACTCGGAGATTTACTCCGACCAGGATGGTACGAATACCCAGTAGAGATTAGCTCCTACTTGGGAATCTTATCGATAAAATACTCGGTTTCGCCTACTCGGAGATGTTTCCCGACAAGGGCAGATTTCCTACAGAACAGTCATGACTTCACTTCACGTACTGATAGGGGGCTTGACGATGTATAGTATAGTATCTCGTATATAAGGAAGTATCCGTATACGATTTCCTGGGTTACCGGAGTATAATGCGTGTCTGGTAAGGATCCCAGGAGATAAGGTAGCCCTCCGTAAGGAGGAAGAAAATCCTTAAACTAGGAAGTCAATCACGACGTTTAAGGAAGCCAGAGTTCTACTCGGGCATGAGTCCAGGTCCGGTATGACTCAGGGAGCCCCCTATAAAAGGATTAGCAATCCTATAGGGGAGGGAGAGGAGAAAAAGTTAGATCTAACAGGCCTTAGAAGGAAGAGAGATCCCAGCGATTCCCACGAGAAGACCCACCGCCTCGAAGGAGTCGAGACCAGTGGAACTAATCGTCGTAGTCTCCGATTAGGCCTAGGATAGCCACTGACATATACATCCCTTATAAAGACATTCTCTGATTAATATATACGAACAGGACGTAGGGTTATTATCCTGAGGGAGGCCTGAACCTGTATAAAAAGGGTGTTTTCCTTACCGTTAGATCTCTTGGCCTTGTGCCCTAGAGATCCCTACCTCCAAGTATCATCGTTCCACGAATACCATAAAATCGGCGGTTTACCAATCGTCGACAACGTCCTTGAATTTTGCAAATATTTTCGAAGACTACTTCCCCCGACACTCAGTGTTCTTCTACGGCTCGACGTTGAAGATTAGCTTAGACATTGATATATAGGTGGAAAATATCTCATGTTTTTTTTATTTTTCTTTCTTTATTTATTTTTGTAACCATTATGCACCAAGACAACTATAATAATTGTAATCTTCTATTATTTTTATTCTTCTTCCTTTTATACTTGTATTCCTATACTGCATATTTATACTCATATTATCAAAATGAATAAAGTTTCAACTTCAAATATGTATATGAATATGTTTGAAATAAACACGATGAATGCACAGTACAACTCCCCCCTCCTAGTTTAGTTGACAACGCAACTCGGCAGAACTCGATTAACTCAATAGCGCGAGTTGATCTACCTCCGTCTTGCCTCTCCTGACTAGACCTAAAACTAGAGTTCTCACATTTATTGCACATGTATGAAAGAAATGTTTTCATGCTTGTGTCGGGTGCTATATCCAACCACAAATCTTTATTAATCTGTATGTTTGTAAACTTTACCACAGAGCTGGACAAAACTCAGCTGAACACTGGGTGCACAGTCAGTGGCGGGCCCAGGAACTGTTCGAAGCCTGAATAAACTACAAACAACAAACAAAAGTGTCTATAATGTTATATTTCATGTAGATCGTCATATAACTTCATCCGCGGTACGGCAGCGGCAGCAAGCAGCTGGTTCAAATTGGAGGGAGGGTATAGAACCGCCCCGTACACAGTAGAAAAATTATGAAACTGCAACGATAAAATATAGTCCTAATTCTCTTATAGCGCACATAGTCGATGACTAAACCTTTGTCAATATGTAGCGAAGAACCCTCTCAAAACGATCTGAAGGGATCGACGTGCCAAAAGAACTATCTCCTGTCTCTCCGAACGTTGCACAGCTCTGCGGGAGCCGGCGCCGCTTATCGATCATTGACCGCGATCGCTGCCAAGCAAATCTTCTCACGGGATTCTGGTCGTACGGACACGGTACGGACGCGCTGCTGAGGTGTTAGGTCAAGGGATGCGTCTCGAATAAGGCTGTTCATGGGCTGGTCTTTTAATTTCTTTTGAAATGAGGGGTACGTGGACGGGCTTTTGCGAATGATAAAAAAGACGTACCGGCTTCTTTTCCATTTGTCTCGGCTGTGAATACGACATGTACGGTGCCCTTTCGCAAGCAAAACGGGTCGTGCCTGGATGCAAGATTCTGAAATTAAGTTGCGTGAATGTCCCCTAAAAAAAGTAGTGTAAATGTGAATTCCACTCAAAAAAGTAGTTTAAACGTAAATAGGGAAGATATCTTTTAAGAAATAAGTAGGAGAATTCCTAACTAATATACTGAGTGAAATAGCTGAAATGATGATCCACCTAAACAATTAAGCTGGTACGATGAGCATTATGTGACCTCAAATCGCTGAAATGATCATCTACCTAAACAGTTGATAGCATTTTCAAGCATCTATTTAACCCAAATTTCTTTTGCCTTGTGTACCTATCTACAGGTCATTGTACTTTCAAATTGTCATTGATCACCAATTTGAATGATTAACATTAATATCTATATCTCACGTTAACTGATTTAACTACTTAGTCATAGCGATATAAATGACACAATTTACAGGTTAAATAGGGGGAGTTAAATTGTAACCTATTACAAGTTTTGGATTTCGATAATCGATGAGTTCTTTATTTAATTTAAGAAATAGCAGTATTATGCTGAATTCATTGAATGGGCGAAGAAAACAAATTACAAGCTAGGGCAGCTATAATTTTTGATACCATCCGCGGTCGAGACATCTAATTCCCTAAACCAAACGACCTACAACTTTCAACATATTGTAGTGACCCTGCACACCACTGCACGGTGTAGTGTGCCAGTCTTTGATATAATATAACAAAATCTCATCTCATTATATTACATCGATCAGAGTGTACAACAGAAGCATTGATGGTCCAACAACTATATATATTACAGACTCCAAAATATACATAAGTTATTACAGAAATACAGTAAGTAAGTTCAACTGGAAACAGCAACAGAAATATAGAACTGAAGATTAAATTGCAGGAAAGTAAAGCTGATATTTATTCTTATACTAGACTAAACTACTCTTGTTCTGGCTCTGCCCCGTCTTGCTCTCCATAGTCGATATAGTAATCAACTCCTTCGATCCCTCCGGTCAGGTCCGGCTCCTCCTTCCCCTCTTGGACTTCATTTCCTCATACTCAACCTCTAACGACTCAGAGTCTAACAAGGAAAGATTTACGTAGGGATGAGTACAGAAGGTACTCAACAAGTTCATAATAACAACAGGTGTTTGAATGACTATTTCTACCAGGACAAAGTCCTCAAAGGATATGCATGAATTCAATATCGTTCCTGGAGAGTCAATTTTAATTTAGCTATGTTCAGAAGGCTTCACGGGTTGTTAGAACCTCCGATGGTTCCTTTCCCGCCACGATCGTAGTTCATACCCAGAACAGGGAGTGACAATGCCACACTTCAATACACTCTGCAGAGGTGCGCTACTTTACCCACAAGTGGTACTTAGCCTTTAGCCGGGTACGAGACCCATCACACTCCCATCGGTGCGTGGCCAGGTCTAAGGTTTCGAGTCATTTTCACCCTTCCCTTCGGCAATATCTCCCCTTACGTAGTCGATCCAGCACCGACTACCCACCTCGTCATTATAGCGTACTTTTCTGTATTTTCCAGGGACATAACGCCTCCCAAAGCAAAATTCAGGGTTTATCGCTCCCCTGGGCGAGGGACTTAACGCTTCCCCAGGCGTTACTTTATATACGTTCCTGGGAGATATGCACTGAGAAGGTATTACTTGACTCGCCTGTCCCATAACAGGTCTTGTGGTTAACGCTATCTTTACGGCGTAAGAATGCCAACTGACAGTTGTTATTAACCTTATGATGATACCATATGCAATGGAACCCTGACCACCCCACAAGTTCCAAACCGGGGTTCCACTGCCCACCAATATATGATTCAGTGAATCATAATGCAGTTCATTTATTAATTATCACAGGTGATAAGAAGAAGAATTGCATATATGTGGTAGAAATAATCTTCAACATGAACAAGAAATGAACTTGCCTTGAGATGGATAAGAGGTGAAGTGAGATGTCCCTTCGGACGAAATCGGCAGAACCTCGGGATCTGAAGTGGAATAATCGTCCGATAAGGACTATTTCCGAAGATAGCAATTTATGGATGTATGCATGCTTATGAAGTTGATTTACAGAATTTGGATTGTTTGGACGATGTGGACTACCTTGTCGAAGACAATGCAATAGATGATATTTTTATTAATTTTTTTGATTTTTTTATCTGCTCTATCTTTTGAACTTATAAAATTTACTATCAAAATTTTCGTGGTGTGGTGAAGTTACTAAACCGTCGGAGTTCATGAACTTTAAGTAACTAAGCAAAACCCTGAATTCTGAATTTGCAGGAATCTATAAGAAAGAGTTTTAAACCTCCTTTTAAAAGAAGGCGTATACGCGTATGTATACATTATTTAAATTCTAAAAGAAATTTTTATAAATTATTGTATTTAGAAATTTCAAATTGGTTTGGGGTATTGTTGTTTGGATTAAAGAATTTTCAGAGTCACTTAATTGAATCAGTTTTATTTAATCTAAGTTGAAGGATTATCTCCTGTTAAGTTTAGTTTCAAAAGAAAATTCCTAACATTAAAAGAAAAAGAATAAATAAAAGTGGGGGGTTGGTTATTCTTAATTTTATTTGAACACATATTTACCTTATGAAAAATTCTTAACAAATAAGAAAAACCAAAAATTAAAGCCCTGCTGTTTTTAACCTGGGCTGGCCGAAACCTTCCCTGGGCCCGGGGCCCGCTCGGCCTCCCTCTGGCCCACTTGGCCCGCTCGGGATCCAAGGACCCTAAACCTAACCTGGCATCCTCCTCTCTCTCTCACACCCGCCGCCTCCCTCACTTCTCCTGCTCCCGATTCCCCAAAAAATCCCCCTAAGCCGCTGCCGCCTTCTCCCCTCAGATCCGCCGCCCAGGCGTCGCCGGCCTCTCAACTCCGCGCCATCGCCCCCTGGTTCTTCTCCATCTCCTCCACGTGCTGCCTCCTTGGCTCTTGCCGCCTCGAGCTCGCCCCGGTTGGGGGTTTCCCCGGTTCTGTTCTACTCCGGCCGCCCCCCCCATGGTCGCCTCCATCACCGGCCACTCGGCCGCCCTTGCTCCGCCTTCCATGGTGCCGCCGCCTTGGTCGCTTCGGTCGCCTCCGACCCGGTCTCCCCGAGTGACCGCCGCCTACGCCCCGGCCGCTCCTCCCTCCGGCCGCCACCGATGGACGGCGGTGGGTTGGCCGCACCGCAACCGCGGTGGCGCGCCGCCTCCGGTAACTTCCTCTTCTCCCTCACAGGTGAGTTCCTTTTTTTCCCCTCTCTCTTTCTGATCCTATTTTCCCCCTTTGCTCAAATCCCTAATTTCTAGGGTTTTGATCTGATCTGGTTGATAAGAACAGAGACTACATCTGATTTAGGTCTATTTCATATTGACTCTTTATTTGAATACTTCAATTTGATGCCTAACTGTTAGATGAGTTGAGGACAGACGCTAGTGTTTAGCCATTCCAATTTGATACTTGCACATTTGGGGTTTCTGACCTAAATCTGATGGCATGCATGGTTCATGTATACACCCCTTTTCTTTTCTAGATAAACTGACGAGGACTGATACTATCTTTGATTTAAATTCCCTTATGCTTCCTCCATGGATGTATATGCATTTTCATTTGTTTCACTGGAAGAACAGATACTAGCTTATGGCTTTCTTATCACCACAAGCATGCCTACTATTTTTATTATGTGGCTATCACTGATATGAACAGCATCTTCATTTGATGTGCTTTGGTTATTAGCATGAAGAGTTCATGATTCTTTGATTTGTTTAGATTAAGAACAGATATATACACTTGCTGCCTAATGGATGATCTCTGTTGGCTTGCCCTCTAAATATATCTATACATTGATATATATGTGATGCATGGACCAATGCTATTCTTGATTTTTAGCTCACTTAGCTATTTAAAACAAATGTTAGCACTTGGTCTTAACTTATCCCTTTCCTCCCTTATCTATCTTAAGAACAGATTCTATCCTTGCTTTTAGTTTATCCTTTCTTATATCTCCTCTAGCTCTTCCTTATCACATTTTAAACTGATGAGAACAGATTGCTATACTTTTTCTTATCTTGTTAAAGAACAGATATAACTCCTGAGTTTAACTTATCTATTTCTTTCCCTCCTCCTCTTTTCCTACTGATAAGAACAGACTACTATATCCCTTTTCTCTTTCTCATTTTAATTTAACAAGAACAGATTTCTTACACTTTCCCTTCTCCCTGTTCCTGATTATAAATTGATAAGAGCAGATGCTATTTCTTTTTCCCCCCTTCCCTTTTTAGTTTTATAAGAACAGATTGCTTATACTTGATTTAAAAGGTTGGCTCATTCAACCTAACGCAGAATACTTTCTGCAGAGTTTTAACACCTCTTCTTTCTTTCTTTTCTAGTTGTTCCTATTCCCTCTACTATACCTTAAGCAACTGAAGCTTGTCTTGAGGTATTCTGAACCCTTCTTCTTCAGGCTACGCCTCCTCCTCCTCGCTACCTTGCTTCCTTCTCAGCTCTCTAACTCCTGCCCCTTTGATTTGGTGCTGTTTTGGGTTGGTGTTGAGGTGAAGTGAAGCACATATGGCCCTATTTATAGGGGTTTGAAGGCTGATATGCTGGAAATTCGAAATGCCTTTGCTTGACACCTATGGATGACTCTTATCAAGTTTTGGGTGAGTCAGCTGCTTGCATGGCAGCCCCTAGCTGATCCACATCCCTTTCTCAAGCTTGAGGTGGCAAGGGCAGTGCCACCAGCTACTTGTTGCTGGTTCCACCCCTTTGGACAGCATTTTCAAGGTTTTGGAAGGTTGCCTAGTATGGAACTGTCGGCTGTTGCAAGACTTTAAAAGCTTGATGCTTATGTTGCCTAGGGCTGCTGGATTTAACCTGAAAGCAGACCTTAACCCTTGCTTAATCTATAATTGTTGCCTAATTCACGGAGATTAATCTAAACATGAATTAGCTTATGGGACTCAATGATTTGATGCCTCGATTAGATGCCTACTGTTGCCTTGTTGCCTATTCAAAATCAGTTGCCTAAAACTTTGGTTCAATTGCTGCCCTTAAGCTTGATTCCATTGTTGCCTTACATTGATGCCCTTGAGCTTAATTGTTCCATAAGTAATTTCTGATTTTTATTGAAACTACGACTAGTTCCCTAGTTTCACAAGATCAATCTCCCAAACAAACATTGCATCTCCCCAGGAGATGCAAACATTTCTAATCTAACTACAATGTCCTTTTGTAGTATGTTGCTTGATTTCATGTGCAGGTTGAAGATCAAAAGTTGAGGATGAGAAAGGACTTAGAGAGAAGAATAAAGACATTTAGCTAGGTTTTCATTGTAAATAATCATGGTTTGTAATATTGAATTCTTTGTAAATCAATTTCCTATAATTGTAATCGAATTATTTAAGTGTATTCATGTGCCTCTTTATAATACTCATGTATATGGATTTATTCTGTAATTGGTTAATCTTTTGTGTATTGAATTGCTCTTGTATATATATATATGCATGTGAATTGTTTATCAAATAAGAAAAATTTTAAATTTCTCTCAGATTTTGACATGCATGAATGAGATGGATGGATTCAATCATTAAATTCTAACGTTTAGATTATTAGAAAATACGGGTTCTCACACATATGAGTTTTCAGTCATATGATCTACAACTTTTTATACCATGTGAGAAAAACTTTCAAATCCACAAACTTTCAACCGGATGATACACACAACTTCCAACTACCTGAACATCAAGTTCCAATTGGTCCATCCCATGTCGATACTTTCTCCACAAATAAATGAGGCTTTCCAATTCTAGAAACCCCAATTAGCTTTTAACTAAAAAAATTTAGAAACACAAAAACTGGTTGAGGATCAAGTTCCAACTGGTCCATCTCATGTCGAGATTTTCTCCACAAATAAATGATGCTTTCCAATTCTAGAAACCCCAACAATTCCACCCTGAACAATTGGAGATTCAAATAAAAAGAAATCAGTTTTCAACTGAAATTTTTTGAAAACACAAAAATAGATTAGGGCCCTTCGCAACTTTTATGGCATCAGAAGTGACCTACCATGCTGGTGACAACACACTTTCCTCCACCCACAGCCTTCTCTCCCACATCCAGTGAGATTAGACCCCTCGTGCCACCATCGCTACTTCATCTCGTTCGCCCTCCCCTTCGGACTCCTAGCAGCTAGGGGGTGGTGCAAGCCGAGGGGGAGGGTAGGAGGAGGATGATTGCCCCTAAGCGCGCAGTCCCTAGCTAGATGACAAACACATAATGAGAAGATACTGACAACATATTGACGAAGTGATCTCGCAGTATCTCATAAGGGGGTCTATCCAACACCATTGTTGCCCTAACAATGTGTTCCCATTATTGCCGGCATCCTTGTTACATTAACAATGCCCATGATTAGGAAAACAAGACCATCAACAATACATGAGCTAGTCCAGAGGCCTGACTAGGGATCTGAATGGTGTTTATTATTCCACACATGCAATTAGGTTTTCCTCTGAATCTCATATCCAAGAACCAATGCAATTCTAGCATAGAACATAAACTTAATCATGAACATGAAAATAGAATAATAACAACTTTATTATTGCCTCTAGGGCATATTTCCAACAGTCTCCCACTTGTACTAGAGTCAATAATCTGCCAATGCTTAAGCTCCTAACACCTATGGCATTCCGGTGTTTCTCATGCTTTGCTTGTGGTAGAGGTTTCGTCAACGGATCTGACACATTCAGGTCCGTGTGTATTTTGCATATCTTTACATCTCCACGCTCCACCAATTCACGAATGATGTGGAATCGGCGTTGTATATGTTTGGACTTCTGGTGGGACCTTGGCTCCTTGGCCTGAGCTATGGCACCACTATTGTCACAATAGAGCTCCATAGGATCCAGCGCGCTCGGAACCACACAAGCTCGGTGACGAACTTCTTAATCCAAACGCCCTCCTTTGCCGCTTCCGAAGCGGCGATATACTCAGCCTCCGTTGTAGAATCCACCACACTGTTCTGCTTGAAACTCTTCCAGCTCACTGCGCCACCGTTCAGTGTATACACAAAGCCTGACTGAGATCGAAAATCGTCCGGATCTGTGACAAAGCTAGCGTCGGTGTAACCCTTTACAACGAGCTCTTCGTCACCACCGTATACGAGAAACATGTCCTTAGTCCTCTTCAGGTACTTAAGGATATTTTTCACTGCTGTCCAATGATCATGACCTGGATCACTCTGGTATCTGCTCGTAACACTTAGATCATAGAACACATCTGGTCGTGTACATATCATGGCGTACATAATTGATCCAATCGCGGATGCGTATGGAATCTTATTCATGCGTTCTCGCTCATCAGTTGTCAAAGGACACTGATTCTTGCTCAAACTTTTCCCATGCGACATCGGTAAGAACCCCTTCTTGGCATTTTCCATACTGAACATCTTCAGTACTTTATCTATATATGTACTCTGGCTTAGCCCTATTAGGCGCTTTGATCTATCTCTATAGATCTTTATACCTAATATGTATGCTGCCTCGCTTAATTCTTTCATTGAAAAACTATTTTTCAACAAAGTCTTAATGTTGTCAAGAAAAGATACATAATTCCCAATCAACAATATGTCATCCACATAGAGTATTAGAAATGCTATTGCGCTCCCACTTACTTTCTTGTAAACACAAGCCTCTTCGCAGTTCCTGATGAAGCCAAACCCTTTGACCACTTCATCAAAGCGAAGATTCCAACTCTGTGATGATTGCTTCAGTCCATAGATGGATCTCTGAAGTTTGCATACCTTTCCAGCATCCTTTGGATTGACAAAACCCTTGGGCTGTATCATATACACGTCATCGGTTAGCTTTCCATTCAGGAATGCTGTTTTGACGTCCATTTGCCATATCTCGTAATCAAAATATGCAGCAATCGCTAGAAGAATCCGAACAGACTTAAGCATCGCTACGGGAGAGAATGTCTCGTCGTAGTCAACTCCTTGAACTTGTCAGAAACCCTTTGTGACTAGTCGAGCCTTATAGATGTATACATTCCCATCCGCGTCTGTTTTCTTTTTATAGATCCATTTACATTCGATAGGCTTCACGCCTTCAGGAGGGTCCACCAAGTTCTAAACTTGGTTCTCATACATGGATTCTATCTCGGATTTCATGGCGTCTAGCCATTTAACGGAGTCAGGGCCCATCATTGCTTCCGTATAGGTCGCAGGTTCATCATTGTCTAACAACAATACCTCGTCCGAAAACCACTGTGGTTTCGTGCGAATCCTGCCAGACCTTCGCGGTTCAGCTGCTGGCTCGACCGAAGTCTCTACATCACATGCAGGGGCTTCCGTATCAGTCATTGTGGGAAACTCCGGAACCACTTCCGGCATTTCATCACTTTGACCTAATGACGGAGATTCACCAATCTCGTCGAGTTGCACTATCCTCCCACTCACCCCTTTCGCAAGAAACTCTTTCTCGAGAAACACACCATTCTTTGCGACAAACACTTTGCCTTCGGTGCGGTGATAGAAGGAATACCCAACAGTTCCTTTGGGATAACCAACGAAGAAGCACTTATCCGATTTGGGATCGAGCTTGTTTGGTTGTAAACGCTTTACATATGCATCGCATCCCCAAATTTTAAGAAAAGACAAGTTGGGTTTCTTCCCATGCCATATCTCATATGGTGTCGTTTCAACGGATTTAGATGGCGCTCTATTCAGTGTAAAAGCGGCAGTCTCTAAAGCATAACCCCAAAAAAACAATGGCAGTTCAGTTAATGACATCATCGATCTTGCCATGTCCAACAAGGTTCGATTACGTCTCTCGGACACTCCATTCCTCTGTGGCGTTCCGGGAGACGTAAGCTGTGGAACAATTCCGCAACTCTTCAGATGTTCGCTAAACTCGTAACTCAAATACTCCCCTCCGCGATCCGATCGCAGAAACTTGATTTTCTTGTTACGATGATTTTCTACTTCATGCTGAAATTCTTTGAACTTTTCAAAGGTTTCAGACTTATGTCTCGTCAAATAGATATACCCATATCTACTCAAATCATCCGTGAAGGTAATGAAGTAGAGGAATCCACCACGTGCAGCTATACTCATTGGACCACATACATCCGTATGTATGATCTCCAATAAGTCAGTCGCCCGTTCTACGTGGCCTGTGAACGGCATTTTGGTCATTTTTCCCATTAAACAAGGCTCGCAAGTGTCAAATGACTCATAATCAAATGACTCCAAAAGTCCATAGTTTCTTCATGCGCTTCTTTCCAATATGACCCAAACGGCAGTGCCACAAATAAGTGGAATTCAAATCTTTTGTCTTGCGACGTTTAGCGTCAATGTTATGGATGTGTGTATTACCGTCAAGATTCATAATAAATAACCCAATCACAATGGGAGCATGGCCATAAAACATATTATCCATATAAATCGAACAACCCTTGTTCTCAGACTTAAACGAATAACCGTCTTGCAACAAACATGATCCAGAAATAATATTTTTGCTCAAGGCCGGGACATAGTAACAATTACTAAGCTCTAAAATAAATCCTGAAGATAAATGTAGAGGTAGGACGCCGACGGCAAGCACAGCAACTTTTACTCCGTTCCCGACGCACATCGTCACCTCATCCTTTGCCGGTCGCTTAGGCCTCTGTAGTTCCTGCATCGAGTTGCAAATGTGAGCAACCGATCCGGTATCCAATACACAAGAATTACATTGTGGACCAGCAAGGAATACATCAATAACATGTATGACACTCATACCTGAGCTGGACTTTCTAGACTTCTTCTTTTCTGCCAGATATTTCTTACAGTTCCTCTTCCAGTGTCCCTTCTCTTTACAGAAGAAGCACTCAACATCAGAAGTGGCGCCAGTCTTGGACTTTTTAGGCGTGTCAGTCACACTAGTACCCTTGGACTTGCCCTTTTTCTTAGACTTGCCCTTCTTCTTGAAGTTTGTTGTTTTATTCACCATCATCACATGATTGGCGTCCTTCTGGATTCCACTCTCAGCAGTTTTAAGCATAGTGAACAATTCACCCATACTCTTTTCCATCCCATTCATGTTGTAGTTCGTGATGAAGCTACTGTAGCTCGGAGGGAGGGAAGCGAGAACAAGATCAGTGCCCAACTCTTGGGAGATTAGAAAACCTAGCGCATCCAACCTTTGCGCGTACCCAGACAATCTGAGTACGTGCTGACTTACTGAGCTGCCCTCAGCCATCTTGCATTCAAACAAGGCTTTGGATATCTCATATCTTTCAGTCCTTGCTTGCTTCTGAAACAAAGTTTTCAGCTCCTGGATTAACTCATAAGCAGCCCAATTCTCAAAACGTTTTTGAAGATCAAGTTCCATGGAGGCAAGCATGACGCACTGTACTACAATGGAATCATCACTCTTAGATTGATAGATACGAGTCTCATCATCCGTAGCGTTAGCGGGGAGTTCACCGAGAGTTTGCGACAGGACATAGTCCTTCTTGGTACTTTTGAGGACAATCCTCACATTATGGTACCAGTCCGTAAAGTTGTTACCAGATGAATTCAGTTTTTCTTTCTCAAGCAACGCGCATAGTGGAAAGGTGGTTACGGGTGGCATAGATCTACAACTAAAAACAAATACACTTTAGACATTGTTCATGATTAAAGCAACTCAAATTAACACTTAATTAGAGTAAGCTCTCACTAAAACCAATATCCCTCATAATTGATTATTAGTGATTCAAGATCCACGACTCACTTACTCCGCCATTGATGTGACATCACTGATGACGGAATAACGAGACCGGTAGGTCAACGTGCCAATCATATCCCCATATGACTCTTGTTCATCTTTCGATGGATGTGTTCTGAGCCCAAGACGATCTTGCCAAGCTCATCAAGACAACCGAGTGCCCTGCTGCGCGAACGGTTTGCGCCCGCCTCATATATGTCAAACCTATCGTACCCATGTGACATGGTGCACCTCAGAATGGCAAATATTCCAGACGGTGCTACACTTGGAAGAACACTAACTACTTGATATTTGTGTGAGGGATCACCCTATTTAACAACGTCTACCACGCATCAAACAAGGTGCATAAAAGGGATTAACATTACATGCAATCAAATTATTGTGATATGATATAGCCCCTTTTGTTAAAGAAGACTTCTTCAACATGGTTTGGCGGAGAACTCCTTCTTCGCGTACGGCGTAGCGTCGAGGTCCATCGATGTAAGATTGTCACCACCATGCCCTCGCAATTACAACTATTTGCTATCACATAGCTAATAAAATAAATGCATTACATGGCTTTCTAGTTGACGCGCAGGTCAATACAATAAATAATGACAATCATATTGGCTCCTGCCGATTGCCATACTCATGACACGTAGGTCATGACAAAATTAAAATTACAAACACTTTGCATCTCATACAATCACATTGCATCACATAGACTATACCACATCACATGCATACCCTGCAAAAATAAGTTAGACGCCTCTAACGTTTATGCTACAATACGTGGCTTTATGGCTATGTTGCAAACCGTTTGCTACCTACGTTACCATAAGCACGATTGCTCTTACAGTTATTTAACTGTCGGGGTGTATGGAATTGGAGATTTGGAAATCTCGAACCCCATACTAAACTTCGTCATACGCATCGCCCCGTGTAGATCACATCTACAAGCCCGCTCATTGTAAATTTATCTTTCTCAACTAAAGTGAAACCAAAGTCATCCTTAGCATGTCTCGATCCGAAGATCGTAAGGTTCACTGGACCTCTGAAAATTTCACGATGCCGCCGAGATCAAAATTATGCAATGAGAGGGAAACAACAAGAAAATCCAGTGGTAGATCTCATCTAACACCCCACACATCATATGTGCAGTGCCGCATATCACATATGCTCTAGTCGTACCTACAACTACGCATAGTACCGCTCTGATACCACTGTTGGGGAACGTGCTACGCAAAACAAAAATTTACCGTACACAAACCAAACCAAGATCCACTATCGAGGTGCAGGCAACGATATCATACCTTCGCCGATCACGTCAATGCAGCGGAGAAGTTGACGATATCAATGAAGTCCGCAGACTCCCGCAGCTAGGTTAAACCTCCCAGCCGCGAGAGTGATCTCCTCGCGAATAGTTTGCCCGATCGAACGCCGAAGTGTACGACGTCTCCGAGGTATCCACACGTACCGGATCAGCGACACCGCGGTAATGTGTGGACCAGCACACAAAAACAGCGGGGATCTACGAGAAGGAGAAGCAGCAGCGCGCCGGCAGCTGAACTAGATCCAATCTAGAAGAGAGAGGAAGAGGAGGCTGCGGCCAATCTAGAGGTGGCGGCTGCCTAGGGTTTCGGCCAACGGGCTAGGGCTGCCTTTGGGGCTGCTTGGGATGCCCTTAGAGGTGCCCTGCCCCTCTATTTAAAGGGGGTGGGGCAGCTCTCCCTGGGAAGGTGAAGTTCTACTCCAGCAGGAACTCCCTGATGGAGTTGGAGTCCAACTCCACCAGAACCTGCTAGAACCTCCTAGAACTTCTAGAATCTTCTAGAACCTTCTAGAACCTTCCAAAACCTTCCGATACTTTTCGGAACACTTCTGGACATCACCGGAACCATCCGGGACCTCCCGGAACACTTTCTATATCATCTGAAACACTTTCGGAACCCTTCTCTCTCGTTCTCCATAAATCATAGCATTCCTAAATGTCGCTAAAACGTTAAGCGTGTGACCCTATAGGTTCGAGTATATGTGGACATGTCCGGAACACCTTCCGGTCAATAATCGTCAGCGGGATCTGGACACCCATAACGACTCCCACATATCATCGAAGATCTTTATCGAGCAAACCTCGTATTACCACATATCATCCTTTTGCCTCATGATACATTACACAACCCGAGGCGAGACTTTTATGGTATCCCTGTGATCAACTCCTTGATCACTATACCTAGTTATCCTCGTTACCGGTTTGTACTCTTTTCTCGTTTCCGTATTCCGGTATCCCCGTGACTAACCCTTTAGTCACAATACCTGGCCAGGCGATGCTGGACACCGTAATACCGAGTGGGCCCAGAGTGTATCTCTCCATCGTCGGATGGGCAAATCTCAGTCTTGACATATCTTGAACCACGATATACTTTCTGGTGTACCTGAAAGTCACCTTTATAATTACCTAGTTACGGAGTAACGTTTGATGACCCCAAAGCAACCATCCGGTATCCGGGTCTACGATATTCTCATGGTCTAAGGACGCAAGTAAACGTTAACACATAATGAGAAGATACTGACAACATATTGACGAAGTGATCTCGCAGCATCTCATAAAGGGGTCTATCCAACACCATTGTTACCCTAACAATGTGTTCTCATTATTGCCGGTATCCTTGTTACATTAACAATGCCCGTGATCAGGAAAACAAGACCATCAACAATACATGAGCTAGTCCAGAGGCCTGACTAGGGATCTGAATGGTGTTTATTATTCCACACATGCAATTAGGTTTTTCTCTGAATCTCATATCCAAGAACCAATGCAATTCTAGCATAGAACATAAACTTAATCATGAACATGAAAATAGAATAATAACAATTTTATTATTGATTCTAGGGCATATTTCCAACACTTACTCTATCAAACTGAGAAACAAAGTTGTTTTCTTATCTTTCTACTACTTATCTCCATGCACGTCGAATTAGCTATGCAACTGATCATCAAATGATTCAATCACGCATCCATCTACCATGCAGATGTTCCTAGATCTTGATCCACATTGATGCTGGTAGGGTTTTTTGCATGTGCAGGCCACGCCCTTTATTGGCATTGTGATACATACGGTGATACCCAACAACCCCTCAGGGCAGGGAGGGAAGTGCTGGTTCTCACCAGGGCCAAATTTTTTTAAATAGTAATTAATAATCTGGAAATTAGGAAAATGGGAAAGAGAAAACTGTATTTTGAAAAACAGGAAGCTCGCTGTTTCCGTTAGAGTTCAGACGTGGACAGAGTTGTAGTCGGCGTCCAGGCGTGGACGTAGTCTTCTTTGACGTCCAGCTTCTAGTTTAGGCCGATACTCGCAACAGATCACGTATGGCTGTATGGGTTAATGACTTATAAAACCTAATAAAAGAAAATTTTAATTGATAATGAGATACAAACCTGCGCTGAGACAATTGATTATGGAATTCACCCTCCATCTTCACAAGGGCCTTAGAAAGGAGGGCATTCACATGGTTGAGCACCCGGTCACTGCTACTATAGCTCCTATTTGAGCTAAAGAAACGCTCAATACTTCTCAACCGATCAACTGCATCTAGAAAACCTTGAAGATTCTCATGTGGACCTTTCTGTATTTCACGCTCTGCCTGTATAGATGACAACAATTGAATTTGAGCCTTGCTCCCAAAAAAAGTAATACATCACTAAAGATAGCTATTTTTGCTTGAGACCTGCTCAAGAACCTTAAGTTCTCCGTCAAAAAGCAAATCCACATCCAATTATTGTAGTTACCAAATTAATACAGTCAACCTCTAATACACATCTTCACACACAAATTTAGCAAATTATTGAAATCCATGATCAAGGAGAAACAATTGTTCCGGGCTCGCACCTCTCGAGTTCGATCGAACTGCGTGAGGATCACATCCGCGGAGCGCAGCTTCCGGTCGATGTTCTCGTGCGCCGTCCGCACCGCGTGCGTCCTGACCTGGATGGGGCGCATGGCGGCGTCGAGCATGGAGAGGCAGTTGCCGAAGGAGCCGAGGATGGAGATGACGGCGTCCGTGACCGACTGGCTCTTCCCCAGCGACTCCCGCAGCAGCGCCGCGCGCTGCACCAGCCTCTCCATCTCGCACCACACCGCCGGCATCGGTTGCTGCTCCCGCGCTCTGCTCCTCTCTAGCTAGCGAGCGAGCCCGGATGGTTCCGGAAGGTTCTGGAAGGGGGGAGCGGATCTGGGGGAGGGATCCGGGGGTGGTTTGGCTGAGCAGAGGAGAGGGGGGGTGGATGGAGGAGGGGGACCCCACGGCACGGTGGCTGACGGAGGAAGCGAAGGCGAGAGGGGAGGGAGGCTGATGATTGATTGATTGCCAAGCAGCAGCAAAGGAAGGGAAGGACCGGTCGCCGTCGCCTAGGCGCCCCGCTGCACTAGGGGAAAAAGGAAGGAGATTGGAATCGCCGTCGCTGCCTCTCCTCTCCTCGATCCTCTCCTCCGCCGCCGTCGCTCTGCTGCCACCGGGGAACGCCGCTAGGGTTTCCCCGCCCAAACGCGCCACACCACCGCCCCGCGCCGAGCGATCGCGGCCGTCCGCCTGGCAACGGACGTAATCCCACAGCACCGGCGCCCAAATCGCTCGAAATCCGCCCGGCGGAGCAGCGGCCCACGCAACGGTGGGCCAACGGGGGGAACACGGGCGACGCCGACCCAGGCCGAACAGCGCGGACGCGCGGGACGCAGCCCGGGCCAAGCGCGCGACGCAGCAGCCCCGCGCCGAGCGATCGCGGCCGCCCGTCCCCGAACGGACGTAATCCCGCACGAGTGGCCCTCAGATCGCTCGGAGGCTGCGCGGCTTTAATATAACTAATATCGCATCTGCTCGTGCCCTCGTTGCCGGCGCCGCTCGATCTGTCTCCACGCTGCGAACGCTGGTCAAATCGTCTCCATGTCGCTGGTGTCGCTCGCCAGTCGCCGGTCGCTCGATGCGACTCGAGCTGTTGAGAAGCTCGTGATCTTCTTGACAGGTCCGTATTGCTCATCATGCTTGTACCATGCACATGGAAGGTCAATTGTTTCATGCAAACGAGTAGCAATACGTACAAGTGCAGTATGTAAAACTTAAATGTTCAATTGTATTACTTGTCCATCGTTAGTGGAGGTACTGATTGAATTCTCTTATCCAATATCTTCATACTATTGAATAAACTTGGTAATACTTAACAGGGTCTTATAATGGCTACAAATGAGCATTTTAGTGATTTATTATGGATGCCTCATAGTCAGCACAAAGTATCCAAGATAAGGGAAAATGTAAGTGATTGTTTAAACATTCTTGTGTTCAGTTACACTCACTGGTTTACTTTTGACTTAATTGTGATATTATGTTGATTGTTCATGCAGCCTAATATTTCCATGAACATACGACATCATCGTGTTGGCATTCCATACCATATATTTTGCCAAACGGCTCTAGAGAATCTTGGATTCTACCAGATTGCGAAGATGAAGAAAATCAATATTGACAAATATTTGATATCAGCATTAGTGGAGCGTTGGCGGCCTGAGATGAATAGTTTTCACCTACCTATAAGTGAGATGACGGTTATGCTACAAGACGTGAGTTGCTTGTGGGGGTTGCCTATCCATGGCAAACCAATTGTTGGCAAAGCTGACGGACCATGGGCGGATTTGATCGATCGGTTGCTTGGGATTCCTATTGAAGAACAATACATGAAGCAAAAGAAAAGAAAAAAAGATGATGATAATACTATCGTGAGGGACTCACAGTACTCTTTAAATTTGGATAAACTGCATGACCGCTTTCATGTAATGCCGAAGAACCCAACACAACGAGAGATTAGTTTTCACACCAGAGCACTTGTTCTAGAGATTCTTGGTTGCGTGGTTTTTACTGATACATTTAGAGATGGCGTGCCAGCAATGTATCTCCAATTTATGGAGAATTTAGGGCAGCCAACAGAGTACAATTGGGGAGCAACTGCACTTGCCATGTTGTATAGACAATTGAGCAGTGGTGCTTTGAAGGAGAGGTTAGAAATATCCGGTCCTTTATTGCTACTGCAGTGGTGGTCTTGGTCACATTTGCCACTCGGTCACCCTCAAAATATACCAGAGAAGCCCAGAGAAAGGAAGGAGCCAGAAGAAGAGGAAGAAGAGGCAGACTTGGATTTTTGCCCTGTATTTGGAGCAAAGTGGTGCGCCCTACATAAATTTCATGTCCCACATAATGCTGGTACTATATTTTACTCAGTTTGTGAATTATATATTTTTATGTTATGACTAATATTGTTCTAAATTTGCAAAATGTGAACTATATAGGTACGGAATATTATCGAAACCAAATTGATTTGATTCGAGAAGGTATGATTGACCGGCAGCCGTATGATGATCTTTTGGAGCAGATGCCTATCCAAGTGCATAATGATCGTGCATGGTGGTTTGCTAGAGTACCAATCATCCATTTCTGGATTGTAGAGTTCCACTATCCAGAGAGGGTGATGCGCCAATTTGGGCGAAGACAGGCCATTCCACCTAAACTTCCACGAGCGAGGATGAGATTCGCAAACTACACAAAATTAAGCATATAGGAGGGAAAGTGCGCAAATGGGAGATAGTTCATGCCAGATATATAGGAGAACATGATGATGTTCAAGCAAGAATGGTCCAAGAGGATAATACAATAATGGTTGAAGAGGATCGTCCCTTTGATTTAGCTTGTTAACAAGAGTATAGGTGTTGGTTCCAGCAAAATGGTATGTACACTGTGTTCTTTGATTCTCAGTGCTTGGGAGGACCTGACAAACCACTACCATATCCTCGAGACAGTATCGAATGGACTGGATACATGCCGAGCGGTCCGCCGCTAGCCCGCATTGTAAGTATTTGATTTTTTTCGTTGTATTTTTCATGTTCTAGTAAAAAGTTGTGATGTTCATATTTCTTTTGTGAATTGTAGGGCTTATGCGAAATAAAAAATGCTGCATGGGGGATCAAATGTGTTGTTACTAGTGGATGCAAGAAGATAGGGAAATCTGTACTTAGGTCATGTGTGTGAAACTTGATAGATCTTAACTTGGAGCCTAAATTGCAAAATATGCTCACTGAGGCTGGGTTGCTTGTCATGATCAAAGATATTCAGTCTGACGATGATGATGTTTCAACTATTGCTCATGCACCGAGTCCTCTGAAAGACGCCACCTCCGATGTGTATGATGATTGGATATACTCGGACAGGGGTTTTAGAAGATATCTTCATGCTAGTGAGGCAATGGAAGAGAGAGTACTCGGAGGACAAGTGACCCAAGAGACCATCAATTATGTGCCTCTTTGATTACGTCAGATGATTGATTTCTTGAGTTATATTTAAATTGTAAACTGATATTGTACTCTTGCAGCTACTAGCTACTCTAGAATATGTAACTGCATGATCTTAAAATTTTGAGTGTGTATACCTTCTCAGGCCAAAAACTCCTGGTTCTATACACGTGCATCTTATTTTTGCAACATGAAACTTTTCTTGTCATTTGCAACAGCCTATCTGGTATATTCTAATGAGCATCTTCACCTCCACATTTAGGCTTATGAGCTTGACAGGCCAGGACCTTGAGCAGGCTGTAATGGCGGACATGGAATACGTGTGTGCCTGCCGCCGTCTCCGTTGTGTACGATGATGTCATCGTTGTAGTTGGTGGCTAAGCAGCCATACATACATGTGAGAGAGAAAATAATTGCATGATGCGCTCATAGACTTCTTCCAGGTGTAGAAAGAGTATTAAGTACAGCATAAATCATTCTAACTGTGTCAATCGGTGAAAATCAAATGACTGAACTAATTAAGTTCACCATAAATCAAATGTCTTAACTGGATACAAGAATAGCTTAAAATCAAACGACAATTTGTAAATATCGATTCCACTTTGCACCAAAATTCACTCTAGCAGCATCAACTAGTGTGAATCACCTTTGTGCTTGACTTGATGACACGCTCGGTCCTTGACTCACCGATGCGCCTGAAGAGAAGACATTGAAGTTAGACTAAATATAATCCTTTTAAAACAAAACTAGATAATAATACATAAACCTGGTTTTGTACCTCGTTGGTTTCTGTCTCTTGTTGAACGGCGAGCTTGGTGCCCAAGTCGTCTTCCTTGCATTTCATACATGTACATTGGGATCCTTTTGTGTTGACGTCGACCATGATTTATTAGTCATTTCTCCGGAACAATAGTCGGTCCACTATATGGTGACCACTCATTCTGGTTTCCATAAGGATGAAACTGTCCTGCCCAAGTGTTGGCGAGCACTTTAGAAGAATAACATGGATGAACAAATTGATTTTCATTCCAATTTCTGTGCTTGCAAATAGCAAGCACATGAGCACAAGGCACACCAGTCAGATTTGGCTTTCGGTAGTCACAAGACGGAACGATATTGGGTTGCAAAGTGACCTTGTACTTGAAGTCTCTGCGAGTATAAACAACATGATCTCCTCGCTGCACCGGGACTCGCTCATTCTCAACTTTTACCTCATATACTCCACTTTCATCGCCATATGACACTACTACAGAACATGTCATCACTGACGGGCCAAAAACCCACATCAGTGACGGGTTTCTGGCCCGTCAGCAACTAAAGGTTAGTAATGACTCACATTATCAGTGACGGGTAATTTACCCGTCAGTGATAAAGGTCATCACGGACGGGTAAAAAATCGACCCGTCAGTGCTAGTAGTCTCATCAATGAAGGGTTGATACTCTATCCGTCCATGATGAGTATTCTTCAGAGGTGACGAAAGCATCATCACGGACGGGTGGAATATCAACCCGTCAGTGATAGCACAACATCACTGACGGGTGCTTTTCTTACCTGTCCGTGATGATATTTGATCACAGTTGACCATCATCACGGATGGGTAGAATAACAACCCGTCAATGATAGAATAACAACCCATCAGTGATAGTTTTACCATCACTGACGGGTGTTTTTTTACCCGTCTGTGATGACGTTTCATCAGAGCTGAGCAAAGCATCATCACAGACGGGTAGAATATCAACCCGTCAGTGATAAGCCTACCATCACTGACGGGTCCTTTTTTACCCGCCTTGATGATATTTCGTCAGCTATTATCGAGATCATCACGGACGGGTGGAAAAGGCACCCATCAACAATGGTAAGTAGCAACCAGGCAGGGTTTTCCTGCTTCCTGGCTAGCCTCAGGTCATTTTACTAGCCATGCCCTCTGAAAAGCAAAATATACCCCAGCTGCACAGCCTCTGTACAGCCCCAGCATGCACAGGATATATATCACAAGCATATATGCAGTGTAGAACAGGAATCAAAGAATTATTTCAATATGACTTCTCAGTTTTGACAAGTCCGTTCAAATATACAACACACTCTAACATCGCACAATTGGCTAAAGAATTTGTCACATCTCAAATATGTTTGACATCTCAAATCTGACAAGTCTAAACTATAGAAAAGAATAATACAGAATCAGTTCGAGCAAATTTATGTAGATGAGGTTACGCTGGAGTAGAATTCACCGGTGGGGTTTAGTACAAAATTGCTGAAGAAATATGCGAAGCACGCCAATATGCGTGTAAAGTCCAGGCTTGCATCAAATTACTCTTGCGTGTTAATATGAAATTCCTGTGAAAAAAATGAGAATAACATTAATTTCATATGGAAACAAAGTAGCTCTTAAACAGACTATCGATGTAGATATTAGATCCATCAATACCTTATGTACTCCACATTCAGTCCACGCTAGGGCAATCGCCTCCATGTGTGCGCAAACGTGGAACCCACATGTGTTCATTGCTTCTCATTGTTGTTTGCATGGGAAATCAAATTTATGGGTGAGCTTTTTTGCTCCGCCCCTTACCATGTAATTAACCCCTCCAGTCGCCTTATAGATCACGAAGGCATCATCGATGCACTTTCGTATCATCGAGAAGTCACGTTTCGTTCTCATCATGGAATCAAAGTAAAAGACCTTGTTCCATGCTCCAACGATAACCACAAGTACCTAGTGGTCGCTGCATACACGACATCATGGTCAAAAGTGAGACGTAAACACCTCACCTAACTAAGTGCATAAATCGAAGATTTAGACAGTACTAAAGAACTTACGGTGGGTTGTAGGCAAACATTATGTAATCCTTGGTCCTTTGGGCGAGCCATTCTTTCGTAAGGAACTGTGTGACCATCTCTGCATTCTCGCTGAGCACCCTCCAATTGAATAGGTACGGATCGATCAGTCCAACGTTTGCATTCAAGTGCCTGATCTCTTGGACCATGTGGAGCATCCATACCCTCATGATGTTAGCGTCGAGTCTATCAAAGGTATAGAGACTGAAAAGGTCTTCATAATTGACGTCAAACGTACCAGTCCCAACTTCATCGAAGAAATTGTACTCAGGTGGCACTCTAACCGTGATGTACTGCTCAGCACCAGGCTTCGTGGATTCTTGCATGTAGTGATTATGTAGAAGTCTGATTTGCTGGGCCATATTATTCAGTTGAAGCTCCGGGAGGAGTGGCTCACCCCATTCGTATTTTCAGGCTAGAGGGGCAGGAGGATAGTACTGTTCTGATGAATACGATAAAGCCTTACTGGCGCTATCAGCCTTCTGTTTCTTGCCGCCTTGGCCTCGTCGTCCTCGGGTTTTCCTCAGAGGCTTGACTGGACTCGGATCGCTACACCGTGATATGAGTGGTTGGGTTTCCTTAGGCGTAACATCCTCCAGTGCAGCTGATTGGGTTTCCTTGGGCGTAACACTTTTTGGTGCAGATGGTTGGGTACCCTTAGGTACAACACCCTCCAATGCAGCCTTCAAGACCTCCTTCAATAGTGGCTCCTTGTGCCAGGTCACGGGTTCCTCCATCACTGCCGTCTGGGGCTCATTGTGCTCTGAGATGGCCACCGCCTCGTCCATCACCGCCGTCAGGGCCTCCTCCACTGGGCGGGGGTCCTGTTTATTCTTGGAGCGCCGTTCTCTTTTTTGTGGTTCGACGGGCTCGTCCATCAATGCCGCTGGGGCCTCCTTCTCCGTCATAGTGTTCACAGTGTCCCCCTCGCCCATTGAGAATGATGTCGACTTAACGGTTCCGCTCAAGTCCAATGGCGAATGGCACGACGGAGAGCGGTTCGCCGAAGATAGATGATGAGAGGTCGGAGTGTTTGCATCCAGAATTATCCCCGTCTTCGGCCACATGATGAAATAGTTGACGCACTCACCTATTGTTACCAGATCATCTTCGGGGGGCACGGGGACTCGTACAGCACTGTACGCGGGCACTACGGAGTCCACTTGTACCTTCACCATCGTAGACGGTATTTCAACGTTGTGCAAGCGTTGCCCCAAAGTTGGTTGATACGCTAGCCCATGTGCCACCGTCAAGGGCACACCGCCGGGTAGCATCATCATCAGGTCGCACTTTGCTGGTGTCTGTAGGACAATTATGGTTCAGTTACACATCCACAAAACTCGTTGCGAAGCATTCGTGCAACTAAACAAACTTATAGTGATGTCATCGACAGGAAGAGCGTCAGCTCTCCCTTCGGAAGTAGCATTTGCGGAGGCGCAGCTACTCCATCCGTACACGGCTCTAGGCTCAGCGCGGTTAGGAGGCAATGGCGGCAGCTGCCCCCTGAACAGGGAGGCCACCTCCCTGCGTGCCTCCTCTCTCGCCTTTCGAAGCATGTCCTCAGCCATGTTGTCTTGTACCTTCCTCGTTATCTCTTCTATAAGAGTTTTCTTCCTGCTTCTCTTCCTTTGCCTGGCCTCCTCCTGGGTTTGGGGGAAAGCTACACTCCATCTAGCGGCAACCCCGAGGCCTCGCACGCGCCCAGATTTCTCAGGGTTTCCCAGAGCTTTCGCAAGAGGGTCTAGCCACCTCTCGCTCCCGATGGACTCTGAGGAAGATTCCTGCTGGCTCAACTCCCTCTACAATAGAAGCAGTACGAGATATAGTATTGAGCGATTCATCATAAACTGTTTGTACTTATGAAATTGACACAGTGGGTTAAGTTCGTACCAGATGATTGGACACGTCGTCAACTTCGTGGGTCGAGAAGGAAACAGCCCCCGTAGTCAGGTCGGTCTTCGTGCGGCCCCTAATCCATGCCCGTCCCCGACCGTCGATGTCGTCGAAAGGAACTGGTTTTCCAACCTCTCGTAGTGCGGCGTCCTCTATCCCCCAGTCCGCCATCTTCCTAACGTAACCACGACTACCCAGGCGGTGGGGGTGTTTATTCTTCGAGTGGAGATTTTGTTCTTTAAACTCTTCGCCTTGAACTCTTCCGTAGACTTCATCCGAACAAAATCTTCCCAAACGTCCTCTAGCTCTACCTTGCCGGTGCTAGGAGGGGGTGGAGTAGTAGATAGGATATTTTTAGCTTATATTAGGTCGAGGTTTCGAGGCCGTGCTTCGTTGCGGCCATGGCTCCGATGGCGGCCGCGGCTCCGATGGCGGCCGCGGTGCCCGTAATAAGTGGTGTTCAACTTCTCAACTAGCGACGCGAGCTCCTTCCTAGTGTCGGTGATGAAGCTAGAAGATATGAGTCAAGCATACCTACCTGGCTACATCTCGTCTCGCTCTAACAGGTTGTGTTTTTGCACTCTTCTTGTGGTTTTCAGGGTAGGGATGGATGCATGCACTCTTTTGGGGGGCTTTTGGCTTTTGGGTGATTTTCCGAGTCTACGGCAGTGACAACACCGGTCTGATTTCTGTGAAAAAAGCTAGAGTTGGATGATGCTAAGCTGATATTCCTTCGACGAGTTCCTGCATTCGCTTCTTCTACTGTAGCGTTAAATAGGCTTTTGGCTTCCTTTGTTGGCTTTTGGTCTAGAAGGTCTCTGCTTAGTTTCGTTCTCGTTCAACAGAGGCGGAGGATGGAGATTGTAGTTGAACCTTGAAGGCTTAGATGTTTTCATTCTTGTTTAGGGTTTCTCTATAATTGTGTCCTACTGTTTTGGGAACGTCCAAAACCCTGTACCATGTACTGTGCTTAATCCTGATTTTTTAAGGCAAACAAGCCCTCAATTCCTAGAAGTTGTTGGAGTATATTAATTGAGTTTGTTACACCACATATTTGCAAAAAAACCCTCAAAAGATAAGAAAATTATAAGAAAACTTCTCTATATTACAAACATAAGCCTGGAATAAAAAAGAAAACACAAAACGGTCGTTGTGCCATCGATCTCGTCAAGGACAAAGTTGTCGGCAGTGGTTGGGGTGCTCTTGCCTATGTTCCCAGGACATTGAGCTCAATTTTCCATCATAGGTGGCCACTATGGACGGCAGAAAGCAAATGGCCTCCAAAGCGGAGGTTGAAGAGGGTGACAATGGAGATCAACCATGGACAGGGGATGCCCCGGTGATCAACCCTAGACCAACACTGCAGGTACCAGAGGCATCACATGAAGAGGCCTTCAGCTCTGGCAGCCTCTCAGCTTGACGATATAGGTGCTTGAATCAGAGATCCTCCATGACGATGATGTGGCACCCGAGTATCGTCAAGGAGGACAAAACCGGCCCTTTGGACACAGGATGGGTCGGGTCGACTACTCGGAATCCGACTTCTACACGGGGGCGCCTCATCAACTTGGAGTACAAGATAGGGATAAACACTTACCCGGCAATCCCGGATTCTGTTGTAACTAATTAGGAAACCAATCTGTAAACCGATCCAGACTCTTGTAACCCTACCCCAGTCGCCTATATAAGGCCTGGTAGGGATCCACCGATCGGGACGAGCTCTAGGCTTCATACGCTTTCATAAGTTCTCATACACACATAGCCCTAGCAACCTTGAGATCTACTCTCGAAGGCTTGCGACACTCGGGATCCAAGCAATATCATACACCAAACACAGGACGTAGGGTATTACCTCTTATTGAGGACCTGAACCTATCTAAACTTTGTCTCCCGTGTGCACCCATCTAGATCTGCTGTGCGTACACTGCCCTGCATTCATTATTGCCGGGTTACAACACTGACAGTTGGCACGCCAGGTAGGGGCTGTGTGCATAGATTCATCCGGACGGATCCAGATGGGTTTCTTTCACAACAACAGCGGCTTCGTTTCGAGTAGCATCATGCAATTCGCTTCCCCTGGACATTGTCCCTGATCCAGGCCAGCTTTTCTGATTCAGAAGGTTGGACTTCATCGCCGACAAGCACGGCAATCTTCACCTCTGCGACTCGGCTTCCTGCCGATCAACAGAGGCTCCATCAACATCTTCACTCGGACTCGCCCCTGAGTCCACACCTTCGGCCCCTCTCACCAAGGATGAGGTTACACCGAAGTCGGATCTGCTGTTCGAGCATGGATTCCCACCCGTCGAGCAAGGATCCCGACTAGTTGGTGCAATCGAGTCTCTCTTACCTGTCCTTGAGTATAACTCGGACGACTTCGAGAGCTCGGGAAGCCACCATTCTTCTCGGGAGGTCTTTGTGGCTAACCCGGACGTACCGGTCAACAACGACGACCGGCTCGTCCCCATCGAAGAACAAACTCCTGAGCAGCTAGCGGCCACTTAGCTCTGCCTTCTTGCCAAGGAGGAGGAACTGGCCGAATAGCTAACTGCGTTGGCTCGCCAGTGCAGAGAAAGAGAACGCAATGAGGACATGCGGGATCATGGACGCTAGGTCCTCAACGCACCCCACATGTGTGAAAGGGATGGCGTCCTGATATTTCCGCTTTCTAGTCACAACATCGTCGCTGTCTCGATGGCGGCACATGCCATCAATATCCCTAAAGGCACCCCAGGCCACGATGAACTTTGGCGGCTCCGGATCCTAGTGGAGGAAGCAGCCCTCCAGCAGGTCGAGATTTCTGAGAACCGTGCAGGTTCCTCGGCAAGTGCTAGGAGCCGGCGTGTTTCCCCTCCGAGGAACCCACAAGCCGCAGAGGGTCGTCGCGCCGACCCCGAATGTCATCACACCGCCGAATCGATTCGCAGCCGACTCGGACCGAATCATGATACACGGTGCACTATTGTTGCAAGAAACCGTGCTTGACAAGGTGCGGACAAAAACGCTCACCCTGCCGGGTCAGCACGTAACCGACTCAGGCCAGACCGCGATGCGCGGAACTCCCTCGATGCCAGACGTGACGCTCGTCGAGACGCAGGGAGGGACAACCGCAGCGTTCACAACGGTGACAGTAGCGACCGCAGCGCTACAAGCCGGCGCAGCTCTACAGCTCCTTCCGGCATAGCCTACGTACGCCCGAAGGTGTTCAGATCTCGCATCCACGACGTCGTCTTCCCACCGTGATTTCGGGTCACCAGAATTGATAAGTACACGGGCGAGACTTGGCCAGACATCTGGCTGGCCGATTACCACACGACGTGCAGGACCAATGGTGGCAACGACTATGTCACAATCCACTACCTGCCTCTATTTCTAGCCGACTCAGCTCGAGCCTGGCTTATTTCTCCAAAAGGAGAACATTTTAAGTACGTGCTACAGATCCACTTTCTGGCATCCAATAACGTCGCCGAATACGAAGCCTTACTACACGGTCTACACATTGCAACCTCACTCGGGATCCGCCGGCTTCTTGCCCACGGCGACTCCTGAAAAAGCATCTAGGCCCCTAAGATGATTTTGATGGTTAATGGCAACCTAAACTGGAATCTAATGTTTACAATGAGTGTAATCAGGTTAAGTAGGTTCCAGGAAGAAGATTCATCCAGGAAAGAATGATCACCCAAAAATACAAAGGTGGTTTCCAGAACAAGGAGATGGCTGCACTAGGCAGCTGTGCCACAGCTGTGAAGAAGCCGGTGCTGTGCAAGGAGTTGCAAGATAGGTGATGGTGGCTTGACGTGTGAAGGGCGGTGACTACAGTTGGTGGAAGCTGAAGCCTAGATTTGCTAGTTTTTTTAGTCCTTAGGAAACACCCGTACTATCAAGTTAGATGAAGTAGCAATGATTATTGGAGGGTTTTTTGCTCAATGCTCAGAGTGTTGGACAGTGGCACTAATGCCTTGAGGTCAGTGGTCCTGTAACAACAGTTTTGCACAAGTGTGAAACTGGGTTGTGCTAGCACACTGCTGTGCTAGTGGCCTAAAACCCTAGAGCCAAAGTTACCTGTGTGGCACAGTTGTGTCACAGGTGAACAGCCGCTCTATGACTCAGGTACATCTTTGTGCCAGGGGAGAGCTTGTAAATGTTAAGGGAACTGCACTGCAATAGTCTGTCTGCCGAGTCAGAAGATTGTTGGAGGTTCTCTCCTTATTATGCTTAAGAGTTAGTGCGCTGAGGGCATGTAATGTGCCAGGACCGGGCTGAGCAGTGAGGCTACATCAGTTAGGGTTTCACCTGTGTCAGCCGCCAGTGACATACGTGTCGGTCTGCCTGAGCTGGTTACCATTGTAAGTTGTGATTAGCTGTGTCACCGGTGCCTGTCACCGGTGAGCCACTTAATCCTACGTGGCATGAGTGTAACGGTCAGGTGCCTGTGGACTCTATACATAGAGGACCAAGGGAGGTCTCAGACCTCAACCTTTGCAGAACATTTTGCTCAACCTTTGCCAAACCGCCTCAATCCTTTTTGACCATTGCAGACCTCTTTTCTCAAAAACAGAAGCAAACATTCCTAAGTCTTAGTTTAAGAGAGTTAGAGCTTTGAGCAGAGAGCACCGGTTCCTCCAAGAGTTGCTGTTGCTGATTCTTCCTTGGAGTGTCTACTCCTAGACGGGTGTAGGAGTTGCTGTGACCACCCAAGTTTGTGTGGGCTGGTGCAGTAGTTTGTGAGGGTGATTTGAAGTCTACCTGCTGCAAGGCGAAAGGACTTCCACAAGCAAGAGAAAGAGACCTAAAAGCTCAGGTACTCAGAGAACAAGCATGATTTAGTGCTGGCGATCTCTTCGGAGTAGCCTCTCCAACAGAGACGTACCATCTCTGAAAAGAGTGGGAATTTCGGTGAAAAACTCCTTGTCTCCCTGAGTACTTTACATTCAGTACTTGCTTGTTTATCTGATTAGCATGCTAGAGTGATTTACTATTATTCTCAATCTAGCTGCAATCCTTTGCCTTTGCCTGTGTTAGTCCAGCTGTGTCATAGTTGCTGTATTGCTTATCTGTTATCTGTGCCAATTACCTGTTACACAGCCATTTATCTAGCATATCTATTTAGGGCATTCTGTTTACCTGTGTTAGCCACATGTGTGACAGCTACGTGTTAATTTACATATCATATACTGCCTGTGTAGCTGACCTGTCACACAGCTAGCTCAACCTATTGATATGTCAAGCCTTAAACTAGACAAAGAAAAGAAAATTATTTAAAATCTGTTTTGCCTCCTATTCACCCCCCTCTAGTCGGCACCTACGATCCTTTCAATTGGTATCAGAGCCTTGTTGCTCTTTGAATCGGCCTAACAGCCAGAGTTTAAAGGATGTCGGGCTATGAGGGTAAAATCCCTATCTTTGATGGATCTAACTATGCATTCTAGAAAAGAAAGATGCAAATGCATCTTATCGCTATAGACCCAGATGTTTGAGAAATTGTGAATGCAGGTTATAGGTTGGAAGACACCATAATACCTACCATAGTGACAAAATGAATATTCAGAATAACGCAAGAGCTGCCACAGCAATATTCATGGGCCTTCAAGAACATGATTTCAACAGAGTCAGCACCATGGACTCTGCCACGGAAATGTGGGATACCTTAGAACAGATATATGGAGGCGGCAACACTCTGAAGAAATCCAAGAGAAGCCTGCTGGAATCAAAGCTAGAAAGATTCGAGTATGAATATGGTGAAGACATAAATTCCCTGTTCTCAAGACTCACCATCATCACAAATCAGTTGAGAGCACTTGGATCAAATCGAGTGGATGATGAAGATGTAATCAAGAAGTTCCTCTCAGCGCTGCCAAAGCCCTACAGGACTCTAGTATTGATGTTGAAACAAAAAGATGGTTTTGATCAGATGAAGCCCATAGAAGTGTTAGGAAGGATACTAACACATGAGATGGAGATCAAGCAGGAAAATAAGCACAGCACATCTTCCTCACTCAAGAAGAATATTGCTTTGAAAACTACTGCCTCAGCTTCACAACCTGACAGGGAAGGTAGTGAAGACCTGGATGAGGAAATGACCAGTGGAGAAGAAACTGAGCTAAATTTGCTCACAAGAAACTTTAGAAAATTCTATAGGAAGAAGAAGCAGTTTGGCTCAAGTGACAGATTCAGAGGCAAGAAGCTGGTCAAGGACAACAAATGTTTTGAACGCGGTAAAGGTCATTTTGCTGCTGATTGTCTAGCCAAGAAAAAGGACAACAGGAAATACAAGAAGAAGAAAGACTTCCATGGGAGGAAGAAGACCTTCAACAACAAGCATCCAACTTATGCTAAGAATAAAGCCACTGTAAGAGCATATGTTGGACAAGCTTGGATATCAGATGATTCAAGCTCAGAGGAAGATTCTGAAGAAGAAGGAGAAGTTGCAGGTATTGCTATCAGCATGACTGATGTGTCCAGCTGTGACACAGCCAAGTCACATAGCTCCAACATCAATGCCAAGACTGATCAGTCATCATCCATCTCTGCTCCTCTTTGCCTCATGGCCAAAGAATCTAAGAACACTGTCTCCAGTGGAACTGATTGGATTGTGGACAGTGGATGTACACAACATATGACTGGAGGCATAGAGGAGTTTGTAGAGATCACAAATGAGAACCTCCCCAGCAAACATGTGATCTATGCAGATAACTTCAAGGGAAAGGTAAATGGCATTGTTAAAGTTGCCATATCTGAACATCATTTCTTATCAAATGTCATGCTTGTGGATCAGATAGGCTATAGTCTAATGTCTGTATCACAGTTGTGTGACACAGATATGAAAGTCACTTTCTATCCTGATGAGGTTATAGCCTCTAAACTATTTGATGATTCACAAGTGTTCAAAGGATGCAGGTCTAAAAAGTTATACATTGTCAATTTCAATGAACAGCCTGCAGCAGCTCCATGGTGTCTCATGGCCAAGTCCAGTGTAGGCTGGCTGTGGCACAGGTGGCTAGGGCATGCAGGGACGAAGCTTCTCAACAAGTTAAGCAAACATGACTATGTCATAGGCTTGGAGAAGGTGAAGTTTGAAAATGACAAACTCTGCAGTTCATGTCAAGCCAGCAAACAAGTTGGAGCTGCTTATCATCCCAAGAACATCATGACTACCACCACTCCTTTTGAGCTGACACACATTGACCTTTTTGGTCATACTACATATGAGAGCTTGGGAGGTAACAAGTATGGTTTTGTCATTGTAGATGATTTTTCTCGCTATACTTAGGTGTTCTTTTTGAAGGAGAAGACACAGGTTTACAAGAAATTCAAGCATCTCATAGTCAGAGTGCAAAATGAGTGAAAGGTAAACCTTGTCAAAGTCAGAAATGACAATGGGAGTGAGTTCAAGAATTCTATGGTGGAAGCATTTCTGGACAAACATGAAATCAAGCATGAATTCTCAAGTCCATATGCTCCACAGCAGAATGGTGTAGTGGAAAGGAAGAATAGAATCTTGATAGAGATGGCAAGAACACTCTTGGATGAGTACAAGACTTCACCAAGATTTTGGGCTGAAACTGTCAACACTGCTGCCACTCCATCAACAGGATATATCTACATCCACTACTCAATAAGACTCCTTATGAGCTGCTCACCAACTCCAAACCAACAGTATCATACTTCAGGGTATTTGCTTGTAAGTGCTACATACTTAGGAAAGGCAAACGCCTCTCTAAGTTTGAAGCTAAATCTGATATTGGTATATTCCTTGGTTATTCCACTAACTCTCATGCCTATAGAGTTTTTAACACCTCCACAAAGGTTCTTGAAGAATCTATAGATGTGAACTTTGATGAGTCTTATGGCTCCCAAGGAGAGCAAGTTGCTAATGATGTAGGGAGCAAGGATATTCTCAAGAAATCCACTGGTGAGATCAGACCTTCTGTCAAGGAGGAATCTGCCTCACCAAGTGATCATGAACCACCAGCCCCATCACTGGTTGAAGACACTGGAGAGCAAGACATTGAGCTCGAGTACAACCCAGCTAATGATCAACTAGATGCAGAGGACCTGTCTCAGCTAGCTGTGTCGCAGGAAGAACTAGCGGTGTCACAGGCAACAGCAACAGCTGTGACACAAGTGGTCGACCCTGAACCCCTTGTGATCAGCAGGCTGCAGAAGGATCACCCTGTAGACCAAATCATTGGTGCCATTAATAGGGGAGTGACTACTCGTTCTCGTATTGCAAATTTCTATGAACATTACTCTTTTGTCTCCAGTATTGAACCCAGGACTATAAATGAAGCTCTAAAGGATGCTGATTGGATAAATGCCATGCATGAGGAGCTGAACCAGTTTGAAAGAAATCAAGTCTGGATCCTGGTTGAAAGACCCCATGACCACAATGTCATTGGAACCTAGTAGGTCTTCAGGAACAAACAAGACACAAATGGACTGGTGGTGAGGAACAAAGCCAGACTAGTTGCTCAAAGCTTCACTCAAGTGGAAGGTCTGGACTTTGGTCAAACATTTGCTCCAGTAGCAAGACTTGAAGCCATCAGGATCCTATTTGCATATGCTGCTCATCATAACATCAAGCTATACCAAATGGATGTGAAGTTAGCATTCCTAAATGGTAAACTTTCTGAACTAGTATATGTTGAGCAGTCACCTAGCTTTGAAGATGCTAAGAAACCACACCATGTCTACAAAGTGCACAAAGCACTTTATGGTCTAAAACAAGCACCTAGAGCATGGATGATACATTGAAAGAATTCCTAATCAAAAATGGATTTAAAATGGGCTTAGTAGACACAACTGTATTCACTAAGAAAAATAGGAAGGACTTGTTTGTGTGGTAAATTTATGTCAATGACATAATATTTGGTAGTACTAACCGTTCCATGAGTGATGAGTTTAGCAAGATGATGACCAAGAGGTTTGAGATGTCTTTGGATGGAGAACTCAAGTACTTTCTAGGACTTCAAATCAAGCAACTCAAGGAAGGGACATTCATCTCACAAGAGAAGTTCACCAAGGACATCATCACCAAGTTTGGCATGAAGGATCCAAAGTCTATTCACACTCCCATGCAAACTAATGGTCATCTGGACTTAAATACTGAAGGTAAATCTGTTGATCAGAAAGAATTCAGATCCATGATAGGTTCCTTGTTATATCTATAAGCATCTAGGCCAGATATTATGTTGAGCGTATGCATGTGTGCTAGATTCCAAGCTAACCCTAAAGACTGCCACAGAGTAGCAGTACGCAGGATTCTGAGATATTTAATTCAAACTTCAGGGTTTGGTTTGTGGTATCCCAAAGGTGCAAACTTTGAGCTAGTTCGCTATTCTGATAGTGACTATGTAGGTGTAAGGTTGACCAAAAAAGCACCTCAGATACTTGTCAATTCCTAGGGCACTCCTTTGTGTCCTGGTCATCCAAGAAACAAAACTCAGTAGCCCTTTCCACTGCAGAAGCTGAGTATATAGCTACTGGTAGTTGTTGTGCTCAATTATTATGGATGAGGCAGACCTTGAAAGATTTCAACATATCTTTTAATCAAGCACTCCTCTTCTGTGATAATGAAAGTGCAATCAAGTTAGCCAACAATCCAGTACACCACCAAATATCCAAACACATAGAAGTGAGACATCGCTTCCTCAGAGATCATGTGGACAAAGGAGATATACAGCTATGCCATGTAAGGACAGAAAAACAATTAACTGATATATTCACCAAGCCTTTAGATGAGACTAGGTTCTGTGCTCTGAGGAGTGAATTGAATATCATTGATGTCTCAAACTTGCTATAAAAGGATTGCTTGGTGTCTAACTCATGTGTTCATACTGTTTATGCTATCCATGTTTTTTTTTCTCTGTGTCACATACCTGTGTCACAGGTATGCTTTGAGTTGAAAGTTTTTCGATGAGCTAGTTATGCACATTCTGTGTGTGCATGTTTTCTATCCTATCTGGTTTTTCAAAATCAACTCTTGTCAGTTTTAGCTTTGCCTATTTGATTCTCTGGCAAACTGACATTGGAAAGATTTCATAAGGACCCTCTGATAGTGCTCTTATGCTTTCTCTCTTATCAAATTCTCTCTATCTTAGTGTTCCAAATGAAAAAACTTGTCACCTGAGTTATTCATCTGTGTCTCAGGTGAACTCCTTTGAAGTTTCATAGGCCATAGGGTCGCTTTTAACTCACTTGTGTCACAGGTCTTCTTGTCAGCTGTGACACAGCCACCTTCTAACCCGTCAGCCTATATAAGGAAACCTGCGATTCCCAGAAAACCCTGTTCGACCACAGTAACCCCAAACTTCCGCTGAGCGCCAATTTCAAGGTTTCTCATCGAAATCGTGGTTTCCGTCCCTCCAAATGATTTCAATTCTTCAGAGAAGCTTTCCGAGGCGCTCCAACACCTTTTCATCCGTGCCTTGCAAAGTTTTTGATCAAAGTAAGCATCAGCCAACCCCTTTTTTGCTTAAACCTAGCTTCATGTCAATGCGATTGCTCTAAAGGATGATCCAGTAGTGCATTGTCCTCAATTAGGGTTGGTTCTGCTTATGCTTAGCCTTCTGAACTCATCTAGCTCGAAATCTTAGGGTAAAACCTTGCTAAACCCTAGTTTTCATAAATCTGCCGTCCGCCTCCGTGCGTAGCTGTGTCACCACTATGATCTCACCTGTCACACAGGTATGCCTATTCAATGGGCAGAGATCTTAGTTTGGCTCTAAGTCCTCACCTGTGTCACCTCTTTCTCACATAGGTGGCAAACACAACTACTATCTTCTGCATTTGGGAGCACCTATTTCCTTATTCTTCCTCATTTTTCTCGTTTCTACAGATGTCTTCAAGTTCAGAAAGAGAGGACAGTGGTCTCAAATGGTCTGATCCAGAAGAGTCAAGCAGAGAGATGATTATCTCAGACTCTGATCAAGAGAGGGAGAGGCTGAGGCAGAAAGAAGAAGCTATTCAAAGAAGACAAGCTCAGCAGGAAGCTTACAGACAAAGAAGAGCAACAGAGAAGAAAGCTGCTGCTGCAGCATCTAAAGCTGGTCAATCCAGTTCAGCTCAACTAGCTTCATCCAAGAGGACAAGATCCTCATCTGATGCTGGTCAGTCAGCGTGAGCAAGTCAGCAGCCGAGAAGCCCAGACATGCAGTAAGAAAGGTCAAAAAGACCTCTGTTGCAGATGTTGTACTGCCAAGGGGTACTCTATCGATTCAAGAGGCTCAGGCTGAGGAAGTTGATCCTTCTGTCCAAGAAGCCATTATTGAAAATGACAGGGTCATTTTAGAGAAAATGGATAATCTCTCAGAACAGATTCGTGCAGAAACAGATCCATCAGTAAAGAAGCAGCTTCTTGAACTGTTCTTTGCCAAGAATCTTCAGCTATCAGTTAACTCTAGGCCCATATCTTATACTATTCCAGAGCCAACAGATGAAGATAAGGTCCTTTTGAGTGAAATTACAGATTTGCATTTTCAGATGCAGGCAGCCACCTCAACATCTGCCAAGAATGTTTTGAGATAACTGATCCTTGAGAAGCAGAAGCAATTTTCTTACAACTCTCAGAGAATTTGACCAGCTTCAGGATCAAAGTTTGTTGAGGTTCAGAATACTGGTGCAAGGGATCATCATCTTCTTCAAGAAATGTCTGAACTGATTGCTACATGAAGGATGTTCCCTTAGGACCTGCTAAAAATGTTCTGAAGGAAAAACCACTACTACAGAACGGCACATCCTGGACGGCACATCGCAGGAAAACGACACCGTCTACGATGAATTTCGCCCGGAACCCACTGTCTTGGATGATATGTCATCCCAGACGGGTGACATCCGAACCGTCTGGAAAGACTCATCGCAGACGGTTCGAGGTATCACCCGTCTGCGATGTAAGTAGTTATCGCAGACGGCTTGTAACCCAACCGTCTGCGATGACACATCAGAGACAGTCATTGATGGAACCATCTGCGATGTTGCAATACATCACAGACGGTCTTTTCTTCACCCGTTTGTGATTGTGCATCACAGGCGGTTGAAGTGACTAAACCGTCGGGAATGACTTCTCCAACTATATAACACAACTAGTTCTCCCAGATCTGTTAGGGTTTCCTAGGTCTGTCGGGCTGGTGGCGGCGGCTGAGGCAATTTTGAGGTGATTTTGGGGGAGGAGAAGAAGATTGGAAGGAGCTAATTGCTTTGGTGTGGCAATAGGTTAGTAGATTTGGTTATCTAGTTTGTTTAATTGCTCTCTAACCCTAGATCTAGTGCAATTATGTTCTATTAGAAGATAATTTAGGGTTAATAGATGTATAGGCATGGATGGATGATTTATTAATTATGGTTTAGATGTAATATATACGCATGCTTGGATGGTTTTGCGCATAATTGGACAAGTGAGAGAGAGCGATGAGTTTAATTTTTATTTTGAATCACATAGATAATTAATTAATCAACATATGTTTATATGTATGTCATAGTGTCGATGGATCGAAGATGGATGTATGATGCGAACCGTGTGAGCCCTGAGTATATTAGTGGCGTGAATGAATTTTTAAGAGCGGTTGAGGATGATATGTCGAGTAGGAAGTCTGGTCATGTGTGTTGTCCATGCTATGACTACAAGAATGAGAAGATGTTGACGAACACGGCCCAGTTACAAGATCATTTGATCCGTAGGGGATTCGTAGCTAGTTATACAAATTGGATCCATCATGGCGAACACATGGAGGGGAGCGATGAAGGAATGAGTGGCGAAGAGTTGAATCTGGAGGCTGATGTTGATTCTGAGTCTGATGAAGAGGATGTCGAGATGCGTACCAATGACAACGATCTCGAGCAAATGCTACGCGATGCTGAAGGTTATGACCTTGGTGGCAGGCAATACGAGAAATTTGTGGGTCTAATGGAGGACTCGGAGAGACAATTGTACCATGGTTGCAAGGCGAAATATACCCGGCTGTCAGCTGTTCTGGAACTGCTCAAATTGAAGGCAAGCGGAGGTTGGTCTGACAAAAGCTTTACTGCACTTTTACAACTCCTGGCAGACATGCTTCCCGACGGGAACGAGTTGCCAAAAAGCACATACAAAGCTAAAAAGATTATCTGTCTGCTAGGAATGGATGTACAAAGAATACATGCTTGCAAAAACGACTGCATCCTCTTCCGTAAAGAGTACGAGAATCTACATGTATGTCCGGTTTGTAAGACTTCCCGATACAAGAAGCGCAACAATGCTACGGACAGTGACATCGAGGGCAATGAGGAGACGAACAGCATTCCTGCCAAGGTTGTATGGTATCTTCCTATCATTCCTCGCCTGAAGCGTCTGTTTGCAAATACTGAATATGCAAAGAAAATGCGGTGGCACGCGGAGGGGCGTAAAGTTGATGATTTGATTAGACACCCAGCGGACTCCATCCAGTGGAGAAATATTGACGGGAAATTCCCAAATTTTGGTGCGGATTCTAGAAATGTATGGTTCGGGATGAGTACGGATGGAATAAATCCCGGATGTCGGCATACTGGGGCTGGTTCCATATCTCCTTCTCTAGAAGGGGAGCTGGGGAACTGAACCGGAACAGATCCTGCAAGGTTAGGGAGTACAAACGCAATCCAAATAAGGATTCGGCCAAAACTCAAATCGTAAATAACAAAGTCAGGAGAGTGGTCGCTCACCCGGCTCGGCGGGTTGGCGCGACTAAAGGGCGGCAGCCGCCTGGAGATGTCCAGGTCGATTCCCTGGGCCATCAGCTTTCTGACCCGGCGTCACACTTTGTCCTCTAAGAGCTCGTCGGCTGACTCTCGAGTCGCGTCTTGGCCATCAATGTATTCGTACATCGGGTGCGGTCTCAGTTTCACCGGCTGGATTTGGCGACAGATGAAGGCGGAGACAATGACGATCCCGGAGACGCTGGCCTTGAGCGCCTCGGAGAGAGCCCCCATGAGTACCATGACCCCAGGCTGCTCCCGATCCAGCGGTAGATCGGTCCAACTCGGCCGGACCTCGGGAGGCTGAACCCCGAACCCCGGAAGAGATGGCGCCGGATTGGAGATGTAGAACCAATCCGAGTGCCAACCCTTGTTGGAGGTTTGGAAGGGAAGCTCCAGGTAGAGCTTGACGGCTCCGGGCCTTAGCAGGAACCCGACACCCCCCACCACGGCCGGACTGCTCTTGCTCGGCTGCAGCTTCATGATGAACAGTTGCTTCCACAGCGCGAAGTGCAGCTCGATTCCGATGAAGCACTCACACAAGGTGATAAAGGTGGAGACATGAAGCATGCCGTTGGGGTTGAGGTTGTGGAGCTCCAGTCCGTAGTAGTAGAGTAGCCCCCGGAGGAAGGGGTGGACTGGCACCGAGAGCCCCCGGTGGAAGAAGGCAGAGTGGACCACAATCTCGCCGGTATTCGGGGTGGGCAATTCCTCCCCACCGGCGGCGCGCCATTCCACCAGCTCTTTCGCCAGCAGCACGCCCGCGGTCACCAGAGCATCCAGCTGGGCCTCGGTCGCCGTAGACTTTGCCCAAGGAGCCATTGGTTAATGGGGGAGCCTTCTTCTCCAAGGATTGCCCACACCAGCGCGTCCTCCTCTTCTTCGACTGGATCTGCTGCCCAGACAGGAGAGTGCATCCAGTGCCGGCGAATCGGATCTAGGTTTTTGGTTTGCAACGGCGTTCTCAAGGACGGTGGAGCATGAGGAAGGCGAAGAGGCAAGTAGGGCGCAACAAGGCTAAGTGTGAATGCAAATGGGGTGAAGTGGGACAGCAAAGGGGCGCGACTCTTCCGCTCCCACGACCGTGGTTTTCCCATGCGCACAAGGCATCCATTCGGCTTCTGCGGGCGTTTTTTCGCGCCCACGTCGTGGTTTTTCCGGCTTCCGTTACGCGGCGTGACGGGTCGTGGAATGAATTAACCGCTCCATGACTTGGCATTACCGTTTCCAGCATGGTTTTGGCTAGGGGTTTCCAACGGTCGGCCTTCCGGGGTTAAATAGCCATTTGGAGTACACCCTACATAAAGAGCGACTGTAATGTACCTTTAACGGGTCGCTAGTCAGATGCCGAGCAACTCGGAACCGAACGTTACGGTTTTGAAGGGTTTTCGAGGATTGGCCTTCAGGGGAACGCAATCACTTGAATACACCCGAGTGAAGGGCAGTTGTGGTGCACCTTCAGTGGGCCGCTAGTTGGATACCGAGCAACTCGGAGCTACCGATTTCTCCACCCGGATGTTCCGGGAAGTTTACCCTGGAATCTCTAGGATCCGGAGGTTCAGTGGAACATCCGGGCATTAGGCTCCACCACTCAGGACCGAAGCGCCACAGCTTGTGTTCTGGTTCTGACATGAATTCCGAGGGCATTCCCCCAGAGGGACACTAGCTGGACCCGAACCACTCGGGAAACCAGATGCCACTCGAGAATTCGGTCGGAATTCATGGTATGTCCCCCGCTGGGCTATCAGCCGGTCTCCATCCGCAGAAAATGACCAGATACCACCAGAACTTACCCGTTATTAACTCACCCGCCATGATATTCCTGCCCTACGGGTGAATATTACTCGGCTTATTATCTCTATTATACATGAGTTTGATGAGTCCCCCACAATCTTCCTGCAGGCAACCAAGGGCGCGCTCAGGCGAATACCACTCAGGTAACTAGTCCGAGTGGGGAGATCAGTAGCAGCCAGATCGTGAAGGACTTGGGGGGCTACTGACGATGATGTGGCACCCGGGTATCGTCAAGGAGGACAAAACTAGCCCTCTGGACACAGGATGGGTCGGGCTGACTACTCGGAGTCCGACTTCTACACGGGGGCGCCTCATCGACTTGGAGTACAAGATAGGGATAAACACTTACCCGGCAATCCCGGATTCTGTTGTAACTACTTAGGAAACCAATCTGTAAACCGATTCGGATTCTTGTAACTCTACCCCAGTCGTCTATATAAGGCCTGGTAGGGATCCACCGATCGGGACGACCTCTAGGCTTCATACGCTTTCATAAGTTCTCATACACACATAGCCCTAGCAACCTTGAGATCTACTCTCGAAGGCTTGCGGCACTCGGAATCCAAGCAATATCATACACCAAACATAGGACGTAGGGTATTACCTCTTATTGAGGGCCTGAACCTGTCAAAACTTTGTCTCCCGTGTGCACCCATCTAGATCTGCTGTGCGTACGCTGCCCTGCATTCATTATCGTCGGATTACAACACCGACACTCCAGCTCGCAAGGAGAGAGGGCCATGGGGCCCCATAGGAGGAGGAGCGACAGTAACAAAAACGACCAACGCTAGATCCAACCACAAGAAAGGGGAGGAGGGAGAAACTTACCGAAGTTGTTAGCACCGAGAAAGTTGGAGCCGTTTGTTGGAAATATGCCCTAGAGGCAATAATAAAGTTGTTATTATTCTATTTTCATGTTCATGATTAAGTTTATGTTCTATGCTAAAATTGCATTGGTTCTTGAATATGAGATTCAGAGGAAAACCTAATTGCATGTGTGGAATAATAAACACCATTCAGATCCCTAGTCAGGCCTCTGGACTAGCTCATGTATTGTTGATGATCTTGTTTTCCTGATCATGGGCATTGTTAATGTAACAAGGATGCCGGCAATAATGGGAACACATTGTTAGGGTAACAATAGTGTTGGATAGACCCCTTATGAGATACTGCGAGATCACTTCGTCAATATGTTGTCAGTATCTTCTCATGATGTGTTAACGTTTACTTGCGTCCTTAGACCATGAGAATACCATAGACCCGGATACCGGATGGTTGCTTTGGGGTCATCAAACGTTACGCCGTAACTGGGTAATTATAAAGGTGACTTCCAGGTACACCAGAAAGTATATAGTGGTTCTAGATATGTCAAGACTGGGATTTGCCCATCCGGCGATGGAGAGATACACTCTGGGCCCACTCGGTATTACGGTGTCCAGCATCGCCTGGCCAGGTATTGTGACTAAAAGGTTAGTCACGGGGATACCGGAATACGGAAACGAGAAAAGAGTACAAACCGGTAACGAGGATAACTAGGTATGGTGATCAAGGAGTTGATCACAGGGATACCGTCAAAGTCTCGCCTCAGGTTGTGTAATGTATCGTGAGGCAAAAGGAATTGTATGCGACAATACAAGGTTTGCTCGATAAAGATCTTCGATGATATGTGGGAGTCGTTATGGGTGTCCAGATCCCGCTGACGATTATTGACCGGAATGTATTCCGGACATGTCCACATATACTCGAACCTATAGGGTCACACGCTTAACGTTTTAGCGACATTTAGGAATGCTACGATTTATGGAGAACGAGAGAGAAGGGTTCCGAAAGTGTTTCGGATGATCTCGAAAGTGTTCCGGGAGGTCCCGGATGGTTCCGGTGATGTCCGGAAGTGTTCCGGAAAGTATTGGAAGGTTCTAGAAGGTTCTGGAAGGTTCTGGAAGGTTCTGGAAATTCTAGAAGGTTCTGGAAGGTTCTAGAAATTCTAGAAGGTTCTAGTGGAGTTGGACTCCAACTCCAACAGGGTGTCCCTGCTGGAGTAGGACTCCACCTGCCTAGGGAGAGCTGCCCCAACCCCTATAAATAGAGGGGCAGGGCACCTCAAAGGGTATCCCAAGCAGCCCCAGAGGCAGCCCTAGTCCCTTGGACTAAACCCTAGGCCGGCCATCTCTAGATTGGCCACAGCCTTCTTTTTCTCTCTCTTCTAGATTGGATCTAGTACAGCTGCCGGCGCGCTGCTGCTTCTCCTTCTCGTAGATCCCTGCTGTTCTTGTGTGCTGGTCCACACATTACGGTGGTGTCGCTGATCCGGTACGCGTGGATACCTCGGAGACGTCGTATACTTCGGCGTTTGATCGGGCGAATTATTCACGAGGAGATCGCTCTCGCGGCTGAGAGGTATAACCTAGCTGCGGGAGTCTGCGGACTTCATCGACATCGGTCAACTTCTCCGCTGCATTGACGTGATCGTCGAAGGTATGATATCGTTACCTACACCTCGATAGTGTTTCTTGGTTTGGTTCGTGCGCGGAAAAAATTTTGTTTTGCGTAGCGCGTTCCCCAACAGTGGTATCAGAGCGGTTCTATGCGTAGTTGTAGGTACGACTAGAGCATATGTGATATGCGGCATTGCACATATGATGTGCGGGGTGTTAGATGAGATCTACCACCAGATTTTCTTGTTGTTTCCCTCTCATTGCAAAATTTTGATCTCGGCGGCATCGTGAAATTTTCAGAGGTCCGGCGAACCTTACGATCTTCGGATCGAGACATGCTAAGGATGACTTTGGTTTCACTTTAGTTGAGAAAGATAAATTTGCAATGAGCGGGCTTGTAGATGTGATCTACACGGGGGTCATGCGTATGACGAAGTTTAGTATGGGGTTCGAGATTTCCGAGTCTCCAATTCCAGACACCCCGACAGTTAAATAACTGCAAGAGCAATCATGCTTATGGTAACGTAGGTAGCAAACGGTTTGCAACGTAGCCATAAAGCCACGTATTGTAGCATAAACGTTAGAGGCGTCTAACTTGTTTTTGCAGGGTATGCATGTGATGTGGTATAGCCTATGTGATGCAATGTGATTGTATGAGATGCAAAGTGTTTGTAATTTTAATTTTGTCATGACCTGCGTGTCATGAGTACGGCAATCGGCAGGAGCCAATACGATTGTCATTATTTATTATATTGACCTACGCGTCAACTAGAAAGCCATGTAATGCATTTATTTTATTAGCTATGTGATAGCAAATAGTTGTAATTGCAAGGATATGGTGGTGACAATCTTACATCGATGGACCTCGACGCTACGTCGTACGCGAAGAAGGAGTTCTCCGCCAAAAGATGTTGAAGAAGTCTTCTTCAACAAAAGGGGCTATACCATATCACAATAATTTAATTGCATGTGATGTTAATCCCTTTTATGCACCTTGTTTGATGCGTGGTAGACGTTGTTAAATAGGGTGATCCCTCACACAAATATCAAAGTAGTTAGTGTTCTTTCAAGTGTAGCACCGTCTGGAGTATTTGCCATTCTGAGGTGCGCCATGTCACATGGGTACGATAGGTTTGACATATATGAGGCGGGCGCGAACCGTTCGCGCAGCAGAGCACTCGGTTGTCTTGACGAGCTTTGCAAGATAGTCTTGGGCTCGGAACACACCCATCGAAAGATGAACAAGAGTCATATGGGATATGATTGGCATGTTGACCTACCGGTCTCGTTATTCCATCATCAGTGATGTCACATCAATGGTGGAGTAAGTGAGTCGTGGATCTTGAATCACTAATAATCAATTATGAGGGATATTGGTTTTAGTGGGAGCTTACTCTAATTAAGTGTTAATTTGAGTTGCTTTAATCATGAACAATGTCTAAAGTGTATTTGTTTTTAAGTTGTAGATCTATGGCACCCGTAACCACCTTTCCACTATGCGCGTTGCTTGAGAAAGAAAAACTGAATTCATCTGGGAACAACTTTACGGACTAGTACCGTAATGTGAGGATTGTCCTCAAGAGTGCCAAGAAGGACTATGTCCTATCGCAAACTCTCGGTGAACTCCCCGCTAACGCTACGGATGATGAGACTCGTATCTATCAATCTAAGAGCGATGATTCCATTGCAGTACAGTGTATCATGCTTGCCTCCATGGAACCTGATCTTCAAAAGCGTTTTGAGAATTGGGCTGCTTATGAGTTAATCCAGGAGCTGAAAACTTTGTTTCAGAAGCAAGCAAGGACTGAAAGATATGAGATATCCAAAGCCTTGTTTGAATGCAAGATGGCTGAGGGCAGCTCAGTGAGTCAGCACGTACTTAGATTGTCTGGGTACGCGCAAAGGTTGGATGCGCTAGGTTTTCCAATCTCCCAAGAGTTGGGCACTGATCTTGTTCTTGCTTCCCTCCCTCCGAGCTATAGTAGCTTCATCATGAACTACAACATGAATGGGTGGAAAAGAGTATGGGTGAATTATTCACTATGCTTAAAACTGCTGAGAGTGGAATCCAGAAGGACGCCAATCATGTGATGATGGTGAATAAAACAACCAACTTCAAGAAGAAGGGCAAGTCTAAGAAAAAGGGCAAATCCAAGGGTGCTAGTATGACTGACACGCCTAAGAAGTCCAAGACTGGTGCCACTTCTGATGTTGAGTGCTTCTTCTGTAAAGAGAAGGGACACTGGAAGAGGAACTGCAAGAAATATCTGGCAGAAAAGAAGAAGTCTGAAAAGTCCAGCTCAGGTATGAGTGTCCATACATGTTATTGATGTATTCCTTGCTGGTCCGCAATGTAATTCTTGGGTATTGGATACCGGATCGGTTGCTCATATTTGCAACTCGATGCAGGAACTACAGAGGCCTAAGCGACTGGCAAAGGATGAGGTGACGATGCGCGTCGGGAACGGAGTAAAAGTTGCTGTGCTCGCCGTCGGTGTCCTACCTCTACATTTATCTTCAGGATTTATATTAGAGCTTAGTAATTGTTACTATGTTCCGGCCTTGAGCAAAAACATTATTTCTGGATCATGTTTGTTGCAAGACGGTTATTCGTTTAAGTCTGAGAACAATGGTTGTTCGATTTATATGGATAATATGTTTTTATGGCCATGCTCCCGTTGTGAATGGGTTATTTATTATGAATCTTGATGGTAATACACACATCCATAACACTGACGCTAAACGTCGCAAGATAATCGATTCGAATTCCACTTATTTGTGGCACTGCCGTTTGGGTCATATTGGAAAGAAGCGCATGAAGAAACTCCATTGTGATGGACTTTTGGAGTCATTTGATTATGAATCATTTGACACTTGCGAGCCTTGTCTAATGGGTAAAATGACTAAACGCCGTTCACAGGCCACGTAGAACGGGCGACTGACTTATTGGAGATCATACATACGGATGTATGTGGTCCAATGAGTATAGCTGCACGCGGTGGATTCCTCTACTTCATTACCTTCACGGATGATTTGAGTAGATATGGGTATATCTATTTGATGAGACATAAGTCTGAAACCTTTGAAAAGTTCAAAGAATTTCAGCATGAAGTAGAAAATCATCGTAACAAGAAAATCAAGTTTCTGCGATCAGATCGCGGAGGGGAGTACTTGAGTTACGAGTTTAGCGAACATCTGAAGAGCTGCGGAATTGTTTCACAGCTTACGCCTCCCGGAACGCCACAGAGGAATGGAGTGTCCGAGAGACGTAATCGAACCTTGTTGGACATGGTAAGATCGATGATGTCATTAACTGAACTGCCATTATCTTTTTGGGGTTATGCTTTAGAGACTGCCGCTTTTACACTAAATAGAGCACCATCTAAATCCGTTGAAACGACACCATATGAGATATGGCATGGGAAGAAACCCAACTTGTCTTTTCTTAAAATTTGGGGATGCGATGCATATGTAAAGCGTTTACAACCAAATAAGCTCGATCCCAAATCGGATAAATGCTTCTTTGTTGGTTATCCCAAAGGAACTGTTGGGTATTCCTTCTATCACCGCACCGAAGGCAAAGTGTTTGTCGCAAAGAACGGTGTGTTTCTCGAGAAAGAGTTTCTTGCGAAAGGGGTGAGTGGGAGGATAGTGCAACTCGACGAGATTGGTGAATCTTCGTCATTAGGTCAAAGTGATGCAACGCCGGAAGTGGTTCCGGAGTTTCCCACAATGACTGATACGGAAGCCCCTACATGTGATGTAGAGACTTCAGTCGAGCCAGCAGCTGAACCACGAAGGTCTGGTAGGATTCGCACGAAACCACAGTGGTTTTTCGGACGAGGTATTGTTGTTAGACAACGATGAGCCTGCGACCTATACGGAAGCAATGATGGGCCCTGACTCCGTTAAATGGCTAGACGCCATGAAATCCGAGATAGAATCCATGTACGAGAAACCAAGTTTGGAGCTTGGTGGACCCTCCTGAAGGCGTGAGGCCTATCGAATGTAAATGGATCTATAAAAAGAAAACAGACGCGGATGGGAATGTATACATCTATAAAGCTCGACTTGTCGCAAAGGGTTTCCGACAAGTTCAAGGAGTTGACTACGACGAGACATTCTCTCCCGTAGCGATGCTTAAGTCTGTTCGGATTCTTCTAGCGATTGCTGCATATTTCGATTACGAGATATGGCAAATGGATGTCAAAACAGCGTTCCTGAATGGGAAGCTAACCGAGGACGTGTATATGATACAGCCCGAGGGTTTTGTCATCCAAAGGATGCTGGAAAGGTATGCAAACTTCAGAGATCCATCTATGGACTGAAGCAAGCATCACGGAGTTGGAATCTTCGCTTTGATGAAGTGGTCAAAGGGTTTGGCTTCATCAGGAACTGCGAAGAGGCTTGTGTTTACAAGAAAGTAAGTGGGAGCGCAATAGCATTTCTAATACTCTATGTGGATGACATATTGTTGATTGGGAATGATGTATCTTTTCTTGACAATATTAAGACTTCGTTGAAAAATAGTTTTTCAATGAAAGATTTAGGCGAGGCAGCATACATATTAGGTATAAAGATCTATAGAGATAGATCAAAGCGCCTAATAGGGCTAAGCCAGAGTACATATATAGATAAAGTACTGAAGAGGTTCAGTATGGAAAACGCCAAGAAGGGGTTTCTTGCCGATGTCGCATGGGAAAAGTTTGAGCAAGAATCAGTGTCCTTCGACAACTGATGAGCGAGAACGCATGAGTAAGATTCCATACGCATCCGCGATTGGGTCAATCATGTACGCCATGATATGTACACGACCAGATGTGTCCTATGCTCTAAGTGTTACGAGCAGATACCAGAGTGATCCAGGTCATGATCATTGGACAGCAGTGAAGAATATCCTAAAGTACCTGAAGAGGACTAAGGATATGTTTCTCGTATACGGTGGTGACGAAGAGCTCGTTGTAAAGGGTTACACCGACGCCAGCTTTGTCACAGATCCGGACGATTTTCGATCTCAATCAGGCTTAGTGTATACACTGAACGGTGGCGCAGTGAGCTGGAAGAGTTTCCAAGCAGGACACTGTGGCGGATTCTACAACGGAGGCTGAGTATATCGCCGCTTCAGAAGCGGCAAAGGAGGGCGTTTGGATTAAGAAGTTCGTCACCGAGCTTGGTGTGGTTCCGAGCGCGCTGGATCCTATGGAGCTCTATTGTGACAATAGTGGCGCCATAGCTCAGGCCAAGGAGCCAAGGTCCCACCAGAAGTCCAAACATATACAACGCCGATTCCACATCATTCGTGAATTGGTGGAGCGTGGAGACGTAAAGATATGCAAAATACACACGGATCTGAATGTGTCAGATCCGCTGACGAAGCCTCTACCACAAGCAAAGCATGAGCAACACCGGAATGCCATAGGTGTTAGGAGCTTAAGCATTGGCTAGATTATTGACTCTAGTACAAGTGGGAGACTGTTGGAAATATGCCCTAGAGGCAATAATAAAGTTGTTATTATTCTATTTTCATGTTCATGATTAAGTTTATGTTCTATGCTAAAATTGCATTGGTTCTTGAATATGAGATTCAGAGGAAAACCTAATTGCATGTGTGGAATAATAAACACCATTCAGATCCCTAGTCAGGCCTCTGGACTAGCTCATGTATTGTTGATGATCTTGTTTTTCTGATCATGGGCATTGTTAATGTAACAAGGATGCCGGCAATAATGGGAACACATTGTTAGGGTAACAATGGTGTTTGGATAGACCCCTTATGAGATACTGCGAGATCACTTCGTCAATATGTTGTCAGTATCTTCTCATGATGTGTTAACGTTTACTTGCGTCCTTAGACCATGAGAATACCATAGACCCGGATACCGGATGGTTGCTTTGGGGTCATCAAACGTTACGCCGTAACTGGGTAATTATAAAGGTGACTTCCAGGTACACCAGAAAGTATATAGTGGTTCTAGATATGTCAAGACTGGGATTTGCCCATCCGGCGATGGAGAGATACACTCTGGGCCCACTCGGTATTACGGTGTCCAGCATCGCCTGGCCAGGTATTGTGACTAAAAGGTTAGTCACGGGGATACCGGAATACGGAAAACGAGAAAAGAGTACAAACCGGTAACGAGGATAACTAGGTATGGTGATCAAGGAGTTGATCACAGGGATACCGTCAAAGTCTCGCCTCAGGTTGTGTAATGTATCGTGAGGCAAAAGGAATTGTATGCGACAATACAAGGTTTGCTCGATAAAGATCTTCGATGATATGTGGGAGTCGTTATGGGTGTCCAGATCCCGCTGACGATTATTGACCGGAATGTATTCCGGACATGTCCACATATACTCGAACCTATAGGGTCACACGCTTAACGTTTTAGCGACATTTAGGAATGCTACGATTTATGGAGAACGAGAGAGAAGGGTTCCGAAAGTGTTTCGGATGATCTCGAAAGTGTTCTGGGAGGTTCCCGGATGGTTCCGGTGATGTCCGGAAGTGTTCCGGAAAGTATTGGAAGGTTCTAGAAGGTTCTGGAAGGTTCTGGAAGGTTCTGGAAATTCTAGAAGGTTCTGGAAGGTTCTAGAAATTCTAGAAGGTTCTGGAAGGTTCTAGTGGAGTTGGACTCCAACTCCAACAGGGTGTCCCTGCTGGAGTAGGACTCCACCTGCCTAGGGAGAGCTGCCCCAACCCCTATAAATAGAGGGGCAGGGCACCTCAAAGGGTATCCCAAGCAGCCCCAGAGGCAGCCCTAGTCCCTTGGACTAAACCCTAGGCCGGCCATCTCTAGATTGGCCACAGCCTTCTTTTTTCTCTCTCTTCTAGATTGGATCTAGTACAGCTGCCGGCGCGCTGCTGCTTCTCCTTCTCGTAGATCCCCTGCTGTTCTTGTGTGCTGGTCCACACATTACGGCGGTATCGCTGATCCGGTACGCGTGGATACCTCGGAGACGTCGTATACTTCGGCGTTTGATCGGGCGAACTATTCACGAGGAGATCGCTCTCGCGGCTGGGAGGTATAACCTAGCTGCGGGAGTCTGCGGACTTCATCGACATCGGTCAACTTCTCCGCTGCATTGACGTGATCGTCGAAGGTATGATATCGTTACCTACACCTCGATAGTGTTTTCTTGGTTTGGTTCGTGCGCGGAAAATTTTTGTTTTGCGTAGCGCGTTCCCCAACACCGTTGCCGTGAGAGACGTGTGTCTCAGTAGAGAGGACAACCTGGAGGGCTCATCTATACAAGCACCTAGCCGGTGAAAGGGGGAAGCCACCAACACCGAAGCTGATGAGAGGTAGAGAACCGACGGAGAATAACATCAATCAGGGGAGAAAACTAACGGAAGGAGGGGGATATACACCTAGATCTACTGCAAGTAAAGGAGAAAAACTGTACAAAAGAGGTACCCTCACTCGACTCGATGCTAGCGGAAGCAAGAGGGGAGAAGGAGAGAAGCTGATGAGGCCCTGATGATGGGAGGTGAGGAGAAGGGGGTGGAGTTCACAAGGTGGGAGAGAACCTGTGGCTGTGTAGAGAAGCACGGATTGTGCTTAGTCCTGATTTAATAGCACCATGGTACTTTGCCGGAAAAAAAGGGTGCATCGACGACTCTACTGCATGGTCTGCTTGCAGACATGAAGTCGCAACTAGGCTTGCGCTGTATTGACATTCCCTTTGTAAGCTGTAGTATACTAGTTTAGCTTTGTGTGGTGAGTAAAGGATCGAAGACGTGGGCAGATAATAATTATATCAAGTGAGCAGTTTGAAATTAGTTGGTTGGTCAATAGTCTCCACGTACAAAGGAGCAGTAGTAGTGCTATAATACTAACTACTACTATTATATATATACACTAGTGACGTTTGGCAAACTGATCAATTTGCCTCTATCGATCGCCATCTGTATATATGTTTTCTTGCATCCTGGTCTCACAGGCGCAGTTGGTCACGATAACGGGACTTGCTTTCTAGATTGAAAGAACCTCAATATTGATAGATATATATAATATTTTATTTTAAATGATGGCACATATGTCAAAGTAAAAAAAAAGTCGATTTGCAAAAAGAAAACTAAATGATAAATAAATTGTGAAAATATGGTTAATTTTGATGAAACTAATCATAATAACAAGAAAACTAAAAGTCAAAATACTTATGACGTTATCAAAGATTAAAGCTCGGTACAACTAATGAAAGCCAGACTAATGCTTTCAAAAAGAGGACAACACACGTATAATCTTGTTATCAGATCTGACTAACAAAGACTAGATAAAAGTTTTCCCTCAAAAAAAAAGACTAGATAAAAGTGTTTATCCTGAAAAGCATGAAACGATATTCGAAGATATCTCACATTCTCGTAGCCAGATCTTTATCCGCACGCCAAATCTTTTAGACCACCGTCGGAAATTATCAGGAGCTTTTTTTGTACGTGTCGCCCAGGTGCCTGAGCACGTCACGTCTTCCCGGTCCCATCGCCCTCCACCTGCTTAAGTTGTCCAACACACACATTGTCCATCGAAGTAACAAAGAGGAAGGGAAGCTCACGAGCCAAGACAAGAAAGGACCCCCGCCACTTAATTACTACATTCAACTGTGACGATGGGATGCGATGAAAGGGCGACGCTTACGCTGCCCCTCCGAGCCGTCTGACACGGAGTAAAACACAAGTAGCTGCATGACCTCCGATCGATAACGTGACTCTGTGCTACCATCACGTGCGAGCTGGAAGAGCTTTTCATACGTAACAATTTGATTTGAATTTGCTCCAAGGTTAAACAAGGACTCGAGCAAAACTTGGTAGCGGATGTTTGTTCAACTAGGTATCTCGCACACCAATGCGACATGTATATATCATACTCTGTATTTCTATTTTCTGTTACTCACTATGTTCCAAAATACATCACGTTTTTATTACTCATCGGATGCGACGGCGGCGACGGTGAGCCAGCCAACCGATGGAGCAAAGTCAAAATTAGCCTTCGATCAAGTTCCAATGCCAGGAGTAGCCCCCGATGAGAAGAAACGCCGGGATTGTCTTTGCGATGCTGGGAGCAAGCGACACATGGATAAATAGTGGACCGGAGCCACGACACATCAAATCGCTTCTGGAACCCACGACAGTTTGGAGGATAGCGCTCGCGCTGTGACAACAGAGCACTGCGGATGGGGCCCGCGACGCTGGTTTTGTCGCGCACGCTGCCCGCGAGGCGCTTGCGGTCGTGCCGGGGGCCTGCAAAGCCACTTCGCGGCTGGGAAGCACGATGGCACTGCCGCCGTGCACTGCGCCTCGCTGCTCTCCTGTTTCCCGTGCTATGGGTCACATTGCGCTGCTGCAGGCAAGATCAAGAGCTGCATAGTAGGTAATATAATTTTATTTTGCCGGACACTTTACCTACACTTTGTGCTGCATGATTTTTAGTTGTGCTCCTGTGATTCTAGATTATCCTTATTGGCTGCTACAGTTCTTGATGGTTTATGATAAATCCATGTGTCGCTTGCTCTCAACGTCGCGGAGACAATCCTGATGTTCCTTCTCGTCGGGGGCTAGTTCCGGTATTAGGACGCGGCCGACGGCTAATTTTGACCTTTTTCTGCCACCTGCTGGCGTGCGCTCGTTGCTGCCATCGGTAATTCGCACAATCACCGTTGAATATCCTGATTGCATACGTTGGCGTTGGTGCCCATGTCCGCCGTCAATTAAAGACGGAGCAAGCAGCTAGCGACGCGCCACCGTCGACGCGGCGGCAACGCGGTCAGATAAAACAATGCTACAAATCTGATTAATTTGGTCCGTCGCAACAAGAAAATCTGATTCGATGGCAAATGGCAATCATTAGTAGCCTCTCGATTAACTTATATTATATCTGATTGATGATTAATGAATACAATAATTAGTAATTGTATTCCAGCCTACTACTGCCGTCCTGATCATACTCTCATCTCATCTACCACTCCCGAATCATTTGGGTTTTCTCCGTTGCAAAAGATCAATGAGGGAACGGCATACGTGTCAGCCGATGCTCTGGAGTCTGGTCCCTCCACTGGTTTATTGATAGGCTGATAGGCATCAGAGATCTGGGACGAGTCACTGGCATGAGCGTCTTTTCGGAGCTCAGCGAGGCAGCTTTTTTTACTCGGACCAGATTCTCCTTTTTCTTCTTTCTGGGGAGGGATCAGATGGCCCAGATCGGGCCTGTTTGGAACATGAAATCGCATGTGCATGTCACCGTAACCACTGTCATCCTGCGCACCGGCACAGGCACACAGCGTATGTCTTTGCCTCTTTTGGGAATAAGAAGATGCCATTTGGCATTTGCCCATATCGGTCATGGAAAACTCGCAGCGACATTGCTATCTCTCGCCATGGAATCATCGGGGAAAACCTTCGCTATGGGCCGAAACGTCAATTTGTGACATGCTCTACTATTTAGCTTGCATCTGGTCGACCACATGGGCTAGGGGATCTTACGGGTCCACACGAGCAGGCTGGCGGCGCAAGTTCTAGGCCCACATTTGAGTGTACCTGACTTGTGTTCCTTTGGACCATGAGGAGTTTTTCTACCTGGTCATCATGGAGTACGGCAATGCCAGCCAAATTTGACGTCAAGAAGTCTGATGGCATGACAACTGACAAGTATCATGTGCCGCTAAATATTGACGTTGTTTATCTCGACACACAAGGAAGATCGGTATCAAAATGGACGATGAGGGCGAGGAAACAAAGACATTATGGTGTTTCTGTTGGCGGCTCCTTATGTTTTCCTTTGCTAGATTTCACTTTTGGAATCCATGCGATCAAGCTTGCTCTCTTTAATTTTGATCACGGGTATAGGAGTAGATGGATGTATACAGATTGTCAAAATGGAAGCTGTGTCATTATATTTGTGTTCTTAAGTAATTTACTCTGCAAGACTTAAAAAGCAACTTTCAAAGTTCAAACAAGAAGACTTAAAAGGTCATTAAAATTTGTACAAGAATGGAGAACGTATCATTGTATCAAAGTTGCACAAGGGTATAAGAGCATGAGTATTTGAGCAATGCGCTATTTCGTCCTGATAATACCTGATAATGCTACCAGACACTCGAGCTAGATGTATCAAGGAAAAGATCTCTAGTATCAGTTCCAAGATTGATTTCGGTTCTGAGCAAGAAAGAGGTCAGAGAAAAGAGAGAAGGAACCAATTGTCAACGAGAGAGAGACGGAGAGAAGAGAGAGGAAGAGGTGAGAGAAAAGATGAGATATATATTTTAGAAAAAGCTAGAAAACGGATGACACAAAGGTGGTGCCGGCGGAGGTGAGGCGGAGCCAATGAGGACAGCACGGAGGCTTAACGGAGGGTTAGGGGTTAGGGTCGGGGAGGGGAAGGAGGTGGGGGGTGTTAGAGGGAACGCCTTATCTAATGGCCAACGCTGTTGGAACGGAGAAAGAGAGGAGGGTGGATGCAGTGGGAGGATGAAGAAGAATCCCATCAGGCGATGGTATTCTGTTCTATAGTCCATTGCTGTATTTTTTACTCACAAATATGATTAAATTTGATCTGAAATTTTTGCACAAACGTTGAACATACATTCCTCTGCACGAATTTCAAATTTTCACCTCATACATGGCCTAGGATTAAACTTTCGCCATTAAGGAGTGCTCTTCATTTTTTTCCATTTGCGCGTATGTGCCCACCTCGTTATGGTAGAAACAGCCTGTTCGTCGAAGGGATATGCATTAAAATGTATTGCTGAACAAAACATTCATTATCTTTATTTTCCGGAGCAACTGATACTTGATTACAATTATCTCTAATTGAACTATACACAGAGATGTATTAATCATCTGTCTCACATCAAATGTCTTTCAGCCGTACATAGCTGAATGCAAATATGAGAATTTAGCATGAACTGCCTTATTTCCGCGCGAATCCTGTCCCAAACGTCCTGACCAAACAGAGTTGCAACGTAGAGAACATGTTCACCTGCTCGCCTCCGCCGCCGGCTGCGATTCGGCTAGCCTCTTCTTGCCCATCTCGAGCAGGCGGTCGACCGGTGGCATGGCCGCCTTGGCGGCGTCGAGCGCGCAGAACCGGTCCTTCCAGGCGGCCAGCAGCGGCGTCCTGGCGGGATCGACGATCCTGAGCCCCGTCGTCGGCTCCGACGCGTTCATGGCCGGCACGAACCCGCCGAGCGCAATGTCCACGTACCCCACGCCGTCGCCACCGAACCACCCCTTCCCCCCGGAGCACTCCCTGAACGCCCCCTCCAGCGCGTCCACCGCCGCGAGCGTCTGCTACAACCGCCTCCGCCTTCCCCTCCTCCGTCGTCGTCGCGAAGATCCCCACCCACGAGCTCAGCAACTGCACGTACGACGATCAAATCAACACACACGATCTGCGATTCATTCCGGCTTGATCCGGTTCAAGAACTAGTCAAGCGGACCGTGGACGGACGCGTACGTGCGTGCGTGCTTACCTTGTCGTCGACGTAGGCGGGCCCAGAAGCGGGCGACGGTGCGGTCGTACGGGTCGGCGGGGAGGAAGGCGGGGCCGGCGGCACCGGAGAACGCCTCGTCGAGGTACTGCACGATGAGCATGGACTCGCAGACGGGGTTGCCGCCGTGGATGAGCACGGGGATCTTCTTGTGCACGGGGTTGGAGGCGAGGAGGAGGTCGCTCTTGTCCTTGAGGTCCACCTCCACGTACTTGTAGCCCAGCCCCTTGAGGTGCAGCGCGACGCGCACCCGGACCAGGAACGGGCTAGCCCACGCGCCTAGCACCTTCAGTTCGCCGCTCCCTCCGACGGCGGCCATCGACTCCCTTCGGGCCGGCCAGTCGATCAAATCATCAAAGCTGGTTTCTTTCCTCAAACTAGTGTTACTGGGTGTTGTCAGAGATTAGACCGTAACGTATATATTAATCCTGGAACTTGGAAGTGTTTGGGTTTGGATTTGCTTTGGCTTCGTGGTAAGCGCGGTGATGAGTAGAATAGTCTCTGCATCTTGTCGTGCACGCACCGAGTCATGAGATTATGACATCTTAGATAGTGAAGTTTCTTGCTATAAGACCTCTCTCAATGCATAGGTGCTTAGATGAGATGCTAAGTGTATGAAAGGGCTTAGCAACTAAACTCCTCAATATATAGATATTTAGCTTTTTGTAGCTAAGCTTCCTTCATTTAATTGTTTAGCAACTAAACTCTCCAACACATAGATACCATATAGGCATTTTGTATAGGTCCGCGCATTTAGCATCGGTTCTTCCTGGAGACACCAAACTATCTCTCTCCTTCTTAATTACCCCCGCCACATCATCTTCTTGCCTATGTGGTATGTCTTAGTACCAGTCTAAGTTGGAGCATTGTGAGGGACCTAAGATCAGGTCAGTGTTTCTTCCTCTCATCATTCTTCTTAATCAAATGCAAATGTTCGGACTGATGTTGATGGCCGTACATTTTCCGCAGTTCCCCTCTATATAACCTTACGCCAAATGCCACACCTTATGCATCTGCAGTCGAAGTCCACTTAATTAATTGCATCAATATCTACTCCTCGGTTTCTTCCCCCCAATTCTCTTTGAGAGGGATGATTCCTGGAGTGTTGTTTGCAACTTCGGTCTCGGCGCCATGGAGCCTCCTGGTGTATGGTCTCCTGGGCCTTGTCCTCCCGTGGCAGGTCAACCGGCTGTGGTGGCGGCCACGGCGGCTCGAGCGGGAAGCTGCGCACGCAGGGCCTCCACGGCATGTCCTACCGCGCTTTTTCACCGGTGACCTCAGGGAACACGGCCAGCTTAACAAGGGGAAAACGGCAAAAATGGCCCCTTACCGAGTTGCAATGGCAAAAATGGCCCCCGCTCACAGAGAACGGCAAAACTGTCCCCGCGACGCGCCGTGCACGCCGACACGTGGCTAAATCGCGCCGGCGGCCCGCGAGGCGCGACGATCGCTGCGCGCCCGACCCGCGAGGGAGTCCGGTCGCGGTCCCGGCCCGCGAGGCAGGCCGCATCGCACCGCAGGCCCGCGACGCGGGCCGCGTCGTGCTCCAGGCCCGCGACGGGCTAACGCCATCAGCGCTGGCGTTTAAGTCCGCGCGCTAACGCCAGAGCCAGTGGCGTTAGCCCCCTCTACAGCTACCATGCATGCATGTCCCAGCTTGTATCCATTGATACAACCGATTGATGGAGCATCTGATTTGACTAGAATTATTTCTTCGCAAAATTATCATATACTTATATGCTAGCGATTGAAAAGATATTTCTGATGTGTTAATTTGTCCCATTAGCTTGGTGTCGTTGCAACAACCACCATGACCATAAACTTCTCTCGTGTTTCCGTTAGCTTGGTGACACTGCAACAACCACCATGAGATAAAAATAATTTTGTATGACTAAATCAGTAATAGCTTTTACACACGAGCACAACGAACCTAAATAATTTCGTTTTTATTAGCTGCCAAAACTTTAAAAGCTTGACTACACACAAGAATGAGGAAGAATTCAGTAAGAAATTTCATTCATAAGCATAGTAGGGCTCCTTTTAGTGAAGTATGCGCAAGTTCATACTCCTAGCATGAGTATTCAGTACATTACTCAAGCCAAGCAGCAACTGGTGATATTAAGCAATCAAGTTTCAGAGGGCAAGAAAATTGTAAAGTAGTGATGAAGCAGTAAAACAGAAGATGGCACTATTAGCACGTATGAAGTTTCACGTTTCTTGCTTGGGCTGTAGAGGGGGCTAACGCCACTGGCTCTGGCGTTAGCGCGCGGAATTAAACGCCAGCGCTGATGGCGTTAGCCCGTCGCGGGCCTGCGCGATGCGGCCTGCCTCGCGGGCCGGGACCGCGACCGGACTCCCTCGCGGGTCGGGCGCGCGATCGTCGCACCTCGCGGGCCGCCGGCGCGATTTAGCCACGTGTCGGGTGTGCGGCGCGTCGCGGGGACAGTTTTGCCGTTCTCTGCGAGCGGGGGCCATTTTTTGCCATTGCAACTCGGCAGGGGGCCATTTTGGCCGTTTTCCCCTTAACAAGGAGGCATGGGCAAGGGCCTTGCCGCTGCGGGTGCCACGATATCGCCCCCTGCGTCGCGCCTTTTCTCTACAACGCCGTTCGGGAGCATGGCAAGTTGTGCATGTCTTGGTTCGGCCCGATCCCAAAGATAACGATCGCTGACCCCTGCCTCGCTAAGGACGTGTTGTCCGACAAGTTTGGGTACTTTGAGAAGCCCAAGTTCCCGGCACTGTGGAAGCTGCTCGCTGATGGCCTCTCGAACCACGAGGGTGAGAAGTCGGTCAGCATAAGAAAGTCCTCAACCCCGCATTCCGTATGGAGAAAATCCATGTACACACAAAAAAGGGTACATGTACTAATTTCAGAATGATTTTCTATTGATTATGTACTGTGGCTGAGCGTACGATTGATCCATGGAATGTATGATTTTGCAGCGCATGCTGCGGCATTTTCTGCATGCTGTGAAGAGTTGGTCAACAGATGGATGGAGTCCATTGGCTACGATGGTATGTGCGAGCTGGATGTTTGGCCGGAGCTCAAAAACCTGACGGGACATGTCATTTCTCGCACCGCATTCAGTAGCAGCTATCTTGAAGGAAGGAAGATATTCCAGCTGCAAACCGAGCAAGCTGAGCGTCTCATGACAAATATTCGGAGGATTCGCATTCCCGGTTACCTGTGAGTTAATACTAACTAAACTTACAATAGTACTTACTAATTTAACAAGGCCATTTTTGCAAAACTAAACAGAGCTATACTAAACTTGTAAAGGTAACCGGATTTTCATATGTTTGCCAACAAAACAAAATAGAAGGATGTATCAAATCAACAACGAGATTGAACAATTCTACGAGGTCTAATTGAGAAAAAAAACTCAAGCACCAAAGATGACTTACTCGGCTTATTGCTAGAGTCAACATAAGGCACACAGATGAGAATGACCAATCTAGCATGGGGATGACAATCGAAGACGTCATCGAAGAGTGCAAGTCGTTCTACTTTGCAGGAATGGAGACAATGTCAGTTTCTACTCACATGGACCATGGTCATTCTATGCATGCACCCGGAGTGGCAGGATCGTGCAAGGAGGAGGTCATAGGCCTATTCGGGAAAAACAAACCTAAATACGAATATCTAAGCCAACTCAAAATAGTGAGTACTTAATTGTGGAAATTATTCATATTTTTTCATTATGTGATGTGAGGCTATGATACCATCAACTTTGCTACTTGCCCCATCTTTATATTACAGGTGACCATGATCCCCCTATGAGGTTCTTCGGTTGTAAACCACCGAGCATTCATTTCAGCTAGAAGAGGCACAAGGAGGTGGAGATCGGAGCAGTAATGTACCCTGTGGGCACGATGGTTGAGATTGCCGTGCTATCATGCACCATGACCCAGACATTTGGGGCAGCAATGTGCACAGACCCAGACATTTGGGGCAGCAATGTGCACAAATTCATACCGGAGAGGTTCGCCGAGGAGATATCCAAGGCGCCCAAGAATCCGGGCGCATTTCTCCCGTTCAGCTAGGGCTCGCGGATCTGCATTGGCCAAAAACTTCGCACTTGTTGAGACCAAGATAGCGCTTTGCATGATTCTTTAGCACTTTTGAGTTTGAGATCATGCCGTCATATACTCATGTGCCGCATACTGTGGTAACACTGCATCCAATGCATGGTGCACAGATTAAGCTTAGAGCCATCTAATTGCTTTCACAGTTTCACGGTCGTGTGTGCTTTAACAAATATGTATTCTCTTCTTCTTTCTTTTAGGTTATCGACTTATCTTTTAATAGATGTGGGATCTAAAGGTAAGAACAGAATGTTATTGCAACTTGTAGGCTGCAACTTTTATACTTTTACATTACATTCTATACATATATACATATATGTATATATATATATATATATTTAGTGCAATGTAATTATTTTAACTATTATTGATGGGCTATGAATATGTCAATATAATAATAAAACAACAACAACAACAATAATTATAATCATAGTAATAGTAATAATCATCATCATCATCATCACTATTGTGCATTTTTCTGTTTAAAAATTAAAGCGACCAACTAAAGATAAAGTGAAGCAAGTGCATGTCTAGTCCCAAAATACATCGATTGACTTATGCCATATTAGGCATTTGAATGCTTCTCTTGTTGTCATTTATCAAAAGTTCCATGAGAACATGTGCTTGTATATTCTACTCCTCCTCGTTTCTCTTTCTTTCAACTCACTGGTTGGTGAGTTTACTGACTGCACTAGTTGTTCACTGAAAGAGGTTTTGTGAGGAAACTTCAACCCATTGTATCGACTATATTTTCTTCTTTAGAACATGATCATTTTGGCTTGGTGTGTCATATATTTTCATATACATTGTGGAAAAAGAATGGACATATGTATATTTGATGCACATAATTAATTTGCGATTCGCTACATACACTGTAATGATGGTTCATGAACATCAATCCTTTTTCTCTCTGGAATATATAGTCATATGTTAAGAAGGCGAAAGTATGAATGAGCTGATTTATACAAAGTAACTACATCTAGGGTATTGCTTGGGATCTATGATGATCAAGATGAAATGAGTCATTGGGTTACTAATACAGTGAAGTGGGATAACAACGTACAGAATACTGCTTGAACTAATTCAGTAGTTACATTAGAGGAGCAACTTCTCTGCCTCTTACATAGTCATGGCCTATCACTAAAGAAACTAGTGTTCGTTGGTCAATTTTATCTAGATTGTTGCAAAAAAGAATCAAACTTTGGTCAATTTAATCTAGATTGTTGCAAAAAAGAATCAAACTCCACAATCTTTAGATTTTCCCTCTAGCTCTTTCGTTCCCAAGTTTTAATCTTGCATGATTAACGCTTCTTCGGTAGTTGGAGAGCTTCTGAGTTTTGTTCCCAGAGTTTCCAACCTGTTTCTCAGTTTTCATTGTGCTAAAACCTGCAATCCTGGAGGTTCCAAGATTTAGTTCTAGAATCTTTATGATTGTATCCCAAAACCACCGAGATTGAACTTAGAATCTCCGAGATCATGTACTATTGTTAGCCTGGTTGAGGAGTCAGAATTGTTAGAGTATCCGATATTTTCTCGGAATGTCTAAGATCGTGTTCTAGAGTGATGTCAGAACCTCTGAGATCATGCTTTGTTGTCAGCCTGACTAAGGAGTCCGAATTGTCAGAGTATTCGAGATATTCTCGGAATGTCTAAGATCATATTCTGGAGTGATATCAAAACCTCCGAGGTGATTCTCAAAGTCTCTGAGATCTGTTCCTGACCAGCCAATATAGCCATTACTTGAATCTTGGAACCTCCAGGCCTGATGTTAGAATATCTAAGATTTGCGGAGAATGTGAGTAACAACTAGTTTTTGGGTGGGGGCTATAAGTAGCCACCTTAGCCGGTTGTGAGAGGAATCATTGGCTCTTCAGGATCGTCTGTTGACCTCTTCTCATATATTTTTCACTTAATAGCCTCTAGGACATGAGTTGGAGGCCAAAAGCTCTTCCTTGTCTTAGATTACCATCTAATGAGCAATGATTCTTCCAAGTACCTCGTGATGATGGGAAAATGGGGCGGGATACCGTATCCACGTCATAGAGACAGATTATGTAAAATTTAATGCATGAATGTAAATAAGACAAAAGAAATCAGGTATTACAAGTCCATTATTTCCAGAATTCTTACATTTATATAGAAACTCTATTAATTACATCTCTCACAAGAAAACCATTGATTAAGAATTCTAATATATCTATTACAACATACTACGACATATGACTATTACAAAAATATAAAAAATTCTCCTCACCGTCGATGACTAACGCCTAGTTGGGGAGACTTGGATTTACCCATGGGTATTTTGTAGCACCATGCTTATGCTTTAGAGTGTATATTTTAGCATGTGGCAACATGGTGCGGATGTGTAACCGACATGAAGGTTACATTATCGCGGACCCCGGAATTGTATATGAGTAGGGGTACGAGAGATCGCCAAGGACCGAGAGACTAGTCGACCTGGTGGCACGGTACCTGCGCCGTACACACCGAGGTGGAGTGATCCGACACTTGACCAACGCCTCATACGCTTACCGATGTTGTATGCCTTCACCATTGGTTAAGCCGGCCGGAAGCGATTAGACTTCCCAAAATCACATATAATTCCCAGATCCTATGAAGGTTTAGAGTTGCTCTCAATCCCACTAAGCATAGCAAGAGCAGAGGAGCCCGGCGATCATATCCACAGCCTAACCTAGCCCGAAAGCTAGTGGGTCGCTCAAAAGCCCGGTAGGATCCACCCACACCCTGCCTGACCAGCACAGCATCTCAGTCAGCGGGTCACTCAACCGATGTCTGCTCCACCTAGTGAAAAGAAGAACCGCACTAACCCTTCACGGCATACCCATACACTCCATTACATACACGTATTGTGTAAGGGCAGCCACCAAAACAACTTGAATATCATCACAAAACTCTACAAAGAGGAATTTAGAGATAATAAACATAACTCATACAAATGATATGTCTTAACTTCGATATTCCACGACTTAGATGTCATTTTCATCACATCACAACATCAAAAACAGCAGCGGAAGAGTTTGGTAAACGCGGAGATGACCAACTGAGTCATCTCCCAAAAGCTATACATCACATCGCTTGACCAAGGCAGGCAAACTTGCAACACTAAGCATCGAAGACAGTGTTTGCGGGTTCAAAATATTCATCGATGCTAGGATCATCTGCAGGAGTTGAATTCCCAAGTGAGTACTTTCGTACTCGCAAGATGCTAATATGCTCATTCCAGGTTAATCTTAAGCACGGCATGGTAATTAAATGACAGTAGTAATCGGGCAACTCAATTAAGCAGAAACAACTACGGACAACATATTCCTAGCACCTAGTTCATGAATTGCAAGATATAAACCATTCAATCAAGCTAACAACTTGACATATCATCCAATGAATCATCATGATCAGATCTGAATTTGCAAGAACAGCATCACCCAAGGCATCCAACATTGTTACCAGCAAGTAACAATTCATCAAGGTTAACACTAGAGCTGAGCTACTACTCAAATACTCTATCCAGTGTTCAAGATATTGGCTCCAACCAATTTGTGACTCCAATCACAACCACATATCACAATCAATCGTGTTATTCCCTTTAAGATCTACTAATCTTTGAGGGATTCCGAGATGAGTGTATCTTCCTCATCCAGATATTGGCTCCGACCAATCTGTGACTCCGATCACACCCATCCCGAATCAACTGTAGTCGAGGTAATGGCTACGACCCTTATCTCGAACGGGAGTATCTCGTTAAGGTCGAGGATCAATAGTTGGCCGACCATTACCCTACCTGATCCTCATCAACCATACCCTCGCCGGCTTAAGGAGGCAGCCCATTTCTAGGATCATGCGGGCTACAACCCGTCATGTCCCAATGAAGACTCTCTCCCGTCTCTCGCATCTTTCCAGGTTTAAGTGGTTAGTTAAGTGGTTTAAAAGCACATCAATGCAGATCATAACACAACTACTCATGCTAGTAGATGGAAACACCACATACATCATTTCCAAATATTCGAACTACACGTCATTAATTAATCAATGCATAGCAAAAGATAACCGGAATATTTCCAATAAGCGAGCATGCTTGCCTTGTTGTTCTGGGATATATTCCTGCTGATGATCACCCTCGACAAAACCCTCCTTGCTTGGTTCTAGCGAATAAACACCGGAACACCGGAAAAGCAAAAAGAAGTAAATAAGAAATGCTGAAATTTTTAGAGATGATGATATGTATGAGATGCATTCTATCATGTAGAGAAGGTAAATACGAAACTAACGCAATTGATTTTACCTTATTCGGAGTTGTGGATATTTAATTATAAATTTCCTTAGTTTGAGTTGTTTTGTTTGACTTTGAAAACCATTTGTAGATTTCAAAATTTGTCATACCAAAACTAAGGGGGAATATGCGTACTAGTAAAATCTGCACAATATATGGGAAAATTATAAAACCACTTAATTTAGAATTCGGATGAATTCTCCATGAACATTTGAGGATTGAACTACTCTTAAAACTTTTTTTTATATTTTTCTCAGTAAAGAAAAGAATTTAACTAATCTCGTGAGGGCTGGAGGATGCAAGTGGGTCCACCTTGACCTAGGTTGACTGATTAACCTTGACCAGTCAATGGATCAACGGGCCCCACTCCTACTCCTTAGTATAGTCTGGTTGTCGTAGATACATAAATTAATCAATTGGTTCACTAGAATATTAGCTTTGTCTTTAATTATTAGTACTGATAGTTAGGGTTAGTAGGGATCGGCTAGGAAGCAACTGAAATCAGTTATCTTGACGCAGTCAAATTCCAGGAAAATGGATGAAGGGTTCAAGGAGTAGTGCATTTAGTTAGCTCTCCAGAACAATTAGCAGAATTTATAGTGTACGAATATCAGCTGGAACGCTAGGTCATTAAAGCAGCTGAGTGATATTACTGAGGTTACTATGCAGGGTTGAATGGATCTGGACCAGATTCCGTATATACTGGAGTCTTAGCGTTTAAATCACTCAATCACAGATGTCAGTGATATGCCAAAAGTAATTAGTATTGGAAATTCAAGTGTAAGACATCTAAGCACACGGATTTGTTAGCTTATGAATTAGTTCACTAATTGAAGTTTTAATTGTGTCTTGACCGGATGCAGTAGTCCATTAATTGAAGTGATAAAAAGGTTTCATCCGAATGCATTGACTCATAGTTCAGCTGAACAAGATTTACTGTTAACCGAGCAATTAGTAGAGTATTCAAAATATTAGCTAGTGCCATTACCCGGTAGCTTTGTCTTGTGAGGAGTTAGTTAACCGATCGAACCGTTAGCAACCGCCGTTAACAGCACATGAATTAGTGTGTCAATTAGTGAACTTAAGCAATGTTTAATCCGGTAAACACTTAACTACTTCGGTTATGGATTCGTAACCCCGTTCATCAGTGGTAATAACGTGCCAGAGGGGTCAACCGACCATTTACGGTTAGGCCGGTGGAGCTCCCGGGCTGGTGACCCTTGTTGACGCGCTGGAAAGAAAAAGAAAACAAGGGAAAGAAAAGGGAGAAGGCAGGTGCATTGGGCCTCACCCCAATACCGACGACGGCGATTGAAGAGAAGTGGCGCGGCTGTAGGCGCGTGGATGCCAGAGATGCCGAGAAGCTCCCCCACGTCGAAGTTGCTGGCGCCGGCTTGGGGACGAGCTCGAGTGGGGAAGGGAACGACGAGGGCGGCGGTGTTGCGGTTGCTCCGGTCGACTTGGCGGCGTGATGAGGTGGGTTCCGGGGCGGCAAAGAGCTGGCGGAGGCGCGCTCGCCTGAGCTCCCAAGGTGGTCGCCGGTGGCGACCTCACCGGAGCGGTTGGAGAAGCGTCCGGGCACCGCTTCTTGTCAGGAACCATCGGAAATGGGGGCGGAACCGGCGATGCTCCTGGTGACGGAGGAAAAGAAGAAAGGCAGTGGGCGGGAGAAAATGGGAAGGGGCCGGAGCGCCCGAGGGAGAGGCTTTTATAGGGGCGGGAGAAAAAGGGGAGGCTCACCCCGCCGGCGGCGTCGTCGGCGCTGAAGTGCGACGCGCGTCCAGGCGCGTGGCGACGCCTGCCTGGCGAGTGGGGCCGGGCGTCAGCGGGATGGGGCTGGGGCGCGGGGCAGAGGGCTGCGCGGCACGGCGCGGCAGGGGGGAGGGAGAAGCGGGCTGAGGCCCGTTTGGGCATGCGAGAAGAAGAAAAGAAACTGGACTGGTGGCCCAGTACGGGGAGGGAAGGAATTTTATTTGTTTACCGATTTTTCTTTTGCTGAATTTATTTGTAGTTTAAAAGTGACAGGGAAAATGATTCAAATGGGGTTTGTAATTAAAAATTTGGACCAAATTTTCTAGGACATTTTCAATTCCCTCAGATTTTCTCAGGTTAGCCATTATTGAAGTTGAGTTCGAACCTTGACCTTAAAGCAATTTGACAGAGAAAAACTTTGGGATTCTTTAGCCTTTCGATTGCTGTCAAGTTTTATATCCAAGCCCTAACGCAACATGGAAAGAAATCCACTTTTAGCAGCGTGGTCAATGCCACATTTAGCCCCGTCTCTGAGTCAAATTCAAAAATAGCCCCCCTACCGCACCCCAGACCCGCGGCAGGGCTCCTGCCGCACCCCCGGCGTGCGGCAGGGCACCTGCCGCACCCCAGGCATGCGGCAGGGTGCCCTGCCGCACCCCAGGAGCCCTGCCGCAGCCTGCAGGGCAAACGCCATATCATCTGGCGTTTAGACGTATAAACGCCAGAGATTCTGACATTCAGATCGTGGCATATAGCTTTTTCACTAGCGAGGCTAAACGTCATAACCGCTGGCGTTTAGATTTAACATCTAAACGCCATACCCTCTGGCGTTTTCCCTGCAGGATGCATTTCGCCGTGCGGCAGGTTACCTGCCGCATGCCTAGGGTGCGGTAGGGGGGCTATTTTTGAATTGACTCAGAGATGGGGCTAAATGTGGCATTGACCACGCGCTAAGTGTGGATTTTTTCCACGCAACATGTTTAAAATGTTGATATCCCATGCACAACTACCTATATGCATGCAATGAAAATTTTAGTTTATCAATCAAGTGAGCTCTTGCTGATCTCATGATAATATAGGGATTATTAGAGTCTTTACATACATGTTTGTGATATAGAGTGTATGTTTTATATAGTTCTGCTCCACTTGTATTACTACTAACACCGCGCAGCATTAATATAATGCTCGCGAGTAGCGGAACCGAAGTGAGGCTTTGTGATATAGTTTTAGTGATTCTTAGGACCTATTACATGATAAGAATCACTTTTATTAAGTTTTGTTTCATCTATATTACTACTAACACCTCGTAGTGCCAATATGGCATCCGCGTGTAGTGTAACCAAAATGAAGTTAGATTGGTTTTGGTAAAGCATGGTGTTTATGATTTTTGGTCTATGCATGCTATATGTGGCATATGTTTTTTTATATGACATCTCTCCATTTATATTATCACTAACATGACGTAGCGCTCGTGTGGCGCTTATGTGTAGCGTAACCATAATGAAGTTTGGATTCCTCCTTGTTTGTATTACTACTAATGCCGTGTCATGCTAATGTGACACCCGCGTGTAGCATTAAAAAGGAGTAGATTACATATTATTTTGTGTTCTCCATTGCTCATGTTATAGTATTTGCGATTTAATACTTTTTTATGTTAAACTTTCCCCCGCTTTATCTTTGCGGTGCATATTTTATACCTATCTTGATTTATATCCATCTTGAGGATGAAACCAAAAACGAGGCCTTTATTCATCCCAACCTTGGTTTGTATCCATTTCGAGAACCGAACCAAGGAGAATTTCATGGGGTCTTGTCACCTATTTGCCCTTGATTTGTATACACGAGTAGGGACCGAATCAAGCAACGAGGCTTGAGCGCTAATTTGATCTTGATCTGTATCGCTAACGGGACCAAATCAAAGGAGGAGATAAAATCAAAAGAACGCCACTGTCAGTGGTACGGGAACTAGGGTTCCCTAAGCCGTCGGCAAAGGGCCTAACTTGATGCCATGTCACCAAAGGGCGTGGGAATCGAGGGTGCGCGTTCGGGGGCTTGCCCCTGAGCGCTGTGTCCGCTTGGCCCCTCCGGGTTTAGACAAGTGGCCCACGTGCAGCGAGCGGGCGAAGTTGCGGGCTCGGGGGTCCCCGAGCCCGGGAACCCCGAGTGCCTCTGGTTCCTCCCTCGGTGCCACGTGGCAAGGCGCCCCGAGCGCCCCTCTGGGGCCCTTCCCCGAGGGCCTCTTGTTCCTCCCACGGTGCCACGTGGCAGGGTGCCCCGAGCACCCCTCGGGGGCCTTTCCCCGAGCAGGCCTCGCAGGTCCGTCGATCAGCACACGTGGCGGGGGTTCCGCGGCGCCCTCCGAAGGGCCCCGGCGGGCCCTTTCCACGTGTCCCATCGGGCGCATTTAATGCCTGTCAGCAGGCGTGCTTACTCCAGGCCCAAAGCGGGCGTCCACCGACGTGATAAGGCCTGTCAGTTATCATCTGACACGCTTTATGACTTTCGGGCATGGTACGGTATGCCCAGGTGCATCCCTTGGGTCCATGGGACCCGGGTGGTTGGTGCCGTGGCAGGGTGCTTGCCCGTTAAGTCTTCTCCAGCGCGTTTCAACCCATCATGAAGACCCGTTTTCCAAGGATGGCTTGTCAGCAAAACATCCCTTCCGCAGCAGCCTTCGGCGGCCGGCGTGGCATGCCCACGCCCCCTGCGTAAGCAGCATGCCTGTAGCATTTAATGCCCTTCGGTCACTGTGGTAAACCCCCAGGTGTATAAGGGGAGAGCTGAGGCCATGCAAAGGGTTAGATCTTTTGGAGACGAACTCCTCTCGAGCTAGCAAAGGCTCGGTAATCTCAAAAACATTAATACACACACACCAAAGCAGGACTAGGGTTTTACACCTGAGCGGTGGCCTGAACCTGGGAAAATCACCGTCTCTGTTTCCTATCGTTTGACCCGGCCTAGATCGATTGTAGCTCCGGTTCCAGCTCCTCCCCGACCGAATCCCAAAGGGGGTCCTTCCGGACCACCGACGCCGGCGTTTGTTCGTCGACATCTGGCACGCCAGGTAGGGGAGGTCAAGGTTTCGAAGCTACATCTTCCATGGCCAGTCAACAGCAGTGTCCCCGAAGGGGGCATCGGCTACCGACTCCTTCCATGCCTTCATCCTCAGCGCTGTCAGCGCCGACGCTGATGGAAGGGCGCCACGCTGCGCCCAGTGGCACTTCGTCGCAGTCCGCTACACGGCAGAAGGAGAGGCGCAAGCCGATCCCTCTGTCGCCGAGATCCCCCAGCCGGTACGGCGCCGACTAGACTTCGACCCGCCAGGAGAGGCCGCTGGCGTGCTCCACGCTGCACAGCTTCTCCTCCGGCATCCACCCATCCAGGTGGAAGGAATATCTCCTGTGGGCCCCTGGCTCCAGGAGGTAACCAACCTGGTGGCCACCGCTCGCCGTCAGGAGGTGGCCCGGAACTCCCACACCTCTTCCAGGCATGGCGACACCCGCGCTGGCCCTGCAGCATCGCCGCCGCCACTCCCACCACGCCCTTCACGTGTTGAAGCAAGGGAACCGCCCCGCGGCTCCCATCATTCCGTTGCCTCCCCTCGTGGTCGTTGTCCCGATCTTTGTCGTCGACTCGACCGGCAAAGGGAGGATGAAGATGCCCGCGTCACTATCGAGCGCCACCAGGAGAGGCGGCGCGCAGACTGGGTAGATGAGGGCCAATCCTCCTCTGGCCCTGCCGCAAGCCGTCAGCGCTCTCCGGTGCGCGCCCAGGTGCAGCCGGTGGCGAAAGCCGGCACGCTGCTCTACGGAGCAGGCTGCCAGGCTTTCACCCCGGATCTTCGTCGCGTCAACTGGCCGGACAAGTTCCGCCCCGAGTTGCCGCAAAAATATGACGGCTCCTTCCACCCGGAGGAGTTTCTACAGATCTACACCACTGCCGTCCAGGCGGCAAGGGGGGATGAGAAGGTAATGGCCAACTGGTTCCCCATGGCCTTGAAGGGCTCCGCCCGTTTATGACTCGTGGACCTCCCCTCGAGTTCAATTGGCTCGTGAGAGGACCTCTGCCACCAGTTCGTGGCTAATTTTCAGGGCACCTTCGAGTGCCCTGGCATGGAGAGTGATCTCCACGCGCTCAAGCAGCGTAAAGGGGAAACGTTGCGGCACTTCATCCAGCGTTTTAGCCAGGTGCGCAACACCATCCCCAAGATTACCCCTCAGGCAGTCATTGTCGCCTTCCGGCAAGGAGTGCGCGATGAGAAAATGCTTGAGAAGCTGGGCACGTGCGACATCCAGTCCACGGCGGAACTGTTCGCAGTCGCGGATAAGTGCGCCAAGGTGGCTGAGGCTCGCGCGTGGCACGACTCTCGTCCTGACCAGCCGTCAGCCGACGGCACGTCATCCTCACGTCCTCCCGGGAAGCGGGAGGGCAAGAACAAGAAGCGCAAGCCTGAGTCTGCCGCGGCAGCCGAGGCCAAAGCGCGCAAGTCACCGCGCGAAGGAGCAAGCGGCGGCAAGAAGCCATCCTGGGCCCCTGTCCAGGGTGCCGGCAGATAGTGCCCGATTCATAACACCGACCGGCACGACCTTTCGGAGTGCCGGACGGTGAAGTTCCTTGCCGACAAGAACAAGCTTCAGCGAGAGGAGTGCCGCGAGGACGGCGGCAACAAGCGCAACGATGAGGAGGATGGTCTCGGGTTCCAGGAACCCGAAGCCGTCGCATGCATCAACGGGGGCGCCTCGTCGCATGCTTTTCGGCGCCAATTCAAGCTAATGGTGCGAGAAGTGTGCTTGGCTACCCTGAGTACCGGTGCGTCCCGACCGCTCAAGTGGTCGGGGACCCCGATCACGTTCGACAACTCGGATCATCCCAAGAGCACCTCGGGTGTGGGCCATCTCCCGCTGGTGGTCTCATCGACGGTGTGCAATATCAAGGTAACTCGCATGCTAATCGATGGGGGCGCAGGCCTTAACCTCCTGTCCCCCGAGGTGTTTAGCAAAATGCAGTTGCCAGCCGGACGCCTGAAGCCGACGATGCCTTTCCATGGCGTCACTCCAGGCCTCATGTTGCCCCTCGGGCAGTGTCCCTGATGGTCACCTTCGGGACTAGGGACAACTTCCGGACGGAGAGCGTTGTCTTCGACGTCGCCGACTTTGATCTCCCGTACAACGGCATCCTCGGCCGTCCGGCGCTCGCCAAATTCATGGTGGTCTCCCACTATGCCTACCTCACCATCAAGATGCCCAGGCCTAACGGCACTATCACGGTGCTGGCCGACCTGAAGAGCTCCGTCTTCTGCGCCGAGCAGTTGTTCTCCTCCACTGCTGCCGCGGTCGACGACATCGCCGAGCTCCCCGAGTCCTCGGGCCCTCCTCCGACCAAGGTCAGGGTGGCCCCCGACGACTCCATCCCCATCAAGGAGGTGATCCTTGGTAAAGACGAGTCCAGGACCGTCAAGATCGGCGGCCGCCTGGCCACCAAATAGGAAAGCGCGCTCATCGCCTTCCTCTGGGCAAATGCCGACGTGTTCGCTTGGCAACCATCGGATATGCCCGGGGTCCCTAGGGAGGTGATTGAGCACCGCCTCGCCATGCGCCCCGACAGGCGGCCCCTCCGGCAGAAGGTGCGCCGCCAAGCACCAGAAGGTCAAGAGTTCGTTTGGCAGAGGTCGACAAGCTTTTCGCTGCGGGCTTCATCCGAGAAGTCTTCCACCCGGACTGGCTCGCTAACCCCGTCGTGGTTCCGAAGGCCGGCAGCAAGCTAAGAATGTGCGTTGATTATACCACCTCAATAAGGCATTTCCAAAAGATCCTTTCCCTTTACCTCGCATTGATCAGATAGTTGATTCTACTGTGGGATGCAACCTTTTATGCTTTTTAGATGCTTATTCTGGTTATCATCAGATTAGTATGTCGGTAGAGGATGTGGAAAAAACTTCATTTACAACCCCTGCGGGGACCTTTTGCTATGTTCGTATGCCTTTTGGTTTGAAGAACGCTGGACCCACATATCAGCGTGCCATGCGTATTACTATGCAATCCCAGTTAGGTCGAAATATCGAGGCCTACATCGACGACCTTGTCGTCAAGACGAGGGATCAAGCGACACTTATCGAGGACCTGGCGGAGACCTTCGACAGTTTCCGCAGTACTCGTATGAAGCTCAACCCCGAGAAATGCGTCTTCGGGGTCCCATCAGGCAAGCTCCTCAGTTTCCTGATCTCGAACGGAGAGTAGAGGCAAACACCGAGAAGATTCGGACCATCGACCAGATGCGCCCGCCGACTCGTCTTAAGGACGTGCAGCGCCTAACGGGCTGCATGGCCGTCTTAGGACGCTTCATCTCCAAGCTCGGGGAGCGAGGTTTGCCCCTGTTCAAGCTCCTCAAGAAGTCAGGCCACTTCGAGTGGACCCCGGAGGCCGAACAAGCCCTCCGCAGCATCAAGAAGTACCTCACTTCACCTCCGGTCCTGGTAGCCCTGAGCCCCGAGGAGCCCCTGCTCCTATACCTCTCGGTTACCCCCCGGGTGGTAAGTGCCGTCCTCGTGGTCGAGCGAGAGGTTGGGTCCGAGCTCCCAACACCTCCCACGAGGCCCAAGCTCTCCGTCGGTCCCGAGAAGTCGGGGCCCGAGCTCTCCAGCAGTCCCGAGAAGTCGGGGCCCGAGCTCCCTGACAAACCCGAGCAGCCCAGCATGCTCGGGGCAAGAAACGAGCCCCCAAGCGTGGAGCACAGGGAGGTCGCTCTTGGGTCCCAGCTCCCGAGAGGCGACAAGTCTAAGTCAGGGGCCGAGCACCCTGGAAACATGGAGAGGTCGGGGTCCGAGCTCCCCGGCGACCCCGAGCGGTCACCAGTGCTCGGGCCCGAGATCTTCCCCCCGGGCGCCTTACCCGGGGAAGTTCTAGTCAGAAGTCGTGTCTTGCAGCGTCCAGTCTACTTCGTTAGCAAAGTACTGCGAGATGCCAAGACATGCTACCCTCAAGCCCAGAAGATGCTCTACGTGATCCTTATGGCATCGAGAAAGCTACGGCATTATTTCCAAGCCCATGTGGTCTCGGTGGTTACGGCATTCCCCCTCGATCGCATCCTGCATAACCGGGAGGCTACCGGCCGGATCGTCGAGTGGGCAATTGAGCTCGGTGAGTTCAATCTGCGCTTCGTCAGCAACCGGGCAGTCAAAGGCAAAGCTTTGGCCGACTTCGTCGCCGAATGGACGCCGCTGCCTGAAGACGAAGGGGAAGAAATAACCGCCAACCCGGGGCAAGAAGGAACCCAACACTGGACCATGCACTTCGACGGCTCCCTTACGCTTAAGGGCGCGGGGGCTAGAGTGGTTCTCACCTCCCCGACAGGTGAAGAGCTCCAATACGTCATGCAACTCCTTTTCCGAGCCACCAACAACATGGCCGAGTACGAGGGACTTCTTGCGGGGCTCCGTGCCGCCGCATCCCTCGGCATCCGATGTCTTCTTGTCAAAGGCGACTCCCAACTAGTCATCAATCAGGTGTGCAAGGAGTACCAGTGTTCGGATCCCCAAATGGCAGCATACCTGAGCGAAGTCAGGAGGTTAGAGCGGCGGTTCGACGGGTTGGAGCTCCAACACGTCCCGCGCCGCTACAACGAAGCTACCGATTAGCTATCACGACTGGCATCCTCTCGGGAACCGGTCCCGGCTGGGGCCTTTGAAGAAAGGATCACTCAGCCGTCCGTCAAGGCCGCCGACCAAGACGAAGGGGGAACCTCGCGCCCAGGCGAGCCTACCCAAGCGGCACCTTCAGTGGGGAATCCCGTCAGGATGCCGCCGCCCGGCGAGCACTTGTTGCTCGCCACTTGTCCTCAGGAAGCTTCTTGGATCTTCGAGATCCGGGGATACCTGAAAGAAAACATCCTCCCCGAGGACGATGCGATGCCACTGCTGAAAGGATCGCGCGCCAAGCAAAGCGCTATGCCTTGGTAGATGGGGAACTCTACCGGCGTGGCTCCAATGGTATTTTCCTACGATGCATCTCCCAGGAAGAAGGCCGCGACTTGCTCGCGGATGTCCACGAGGGCGAGTGCGGGAGCCACGCGTCATCCCGCATGCTGGTCGGGAAGGCCATTCGGCAAGGCTTCTACTGGCCAACTGCTCTCCAGGATGCCGTCGAGCTGGTTCGACACTACAAAGTGTGTCAATTCCACGCCAAGCAGATACATCAGCCAGCTCAGGCGCTCCAAACCATCCCCCTATCATGGCCCTTCGCGATCTGGGGGCTGGATATCATCGGTCCGTTCCCCCGAGCGGTCGGGGGCTACGAGCACATCTACGTCGCCATCGACAAGTTCACTAAGTGGACAGAAGCGGAGCCGATCGTCAAGATCACCAAGCACACAGCGATCAAGTTCATCCGAGGGATCGTGAGCCGCTTTGGAGTGCCTAATCGGATTATCACCGACAACGGTACGCAATTCACAAGCGATGCATTCCTTGAGTACTCCGAGTCCATCGAGATCAAGATCTGCTTCGCCTCGGTCGCCCACCCACGCGCCAATGGACAGGTTGAGTGCGCCAATGCGCAAGTCCTCAGAGGGCTCAAGACGAGAACCTTTGATCGTCTCAAGAAGTGTGGCGCTGGTTGGATTGACGAGCTCCCTGCCGTCCTCTGGTCGGATCAGACCTCCCCGAGCAGGGCAACTGGAGAGACTCCTTTCTTTCTCGTGTACGGGGTGGAAGCAGTCCTCCCCTCCGAGATCTCCTTGGGCTCTCCTCGGGTCAGGGTGTACTCGGAGGAAGACCAAGAGCAAAGAAGGCGCGAGGACGTCAACTACCTTGAAGAGCACCACTGCAGAGCTGCCCTCTGTGCCGCCAGGTATCAACAAAGCCTGAGATGCTATCATCAGCGGCATATTCGGGCCCGGTCACTGGAGGTCGGGGATCTAAATACTTCGCCGCGTCCAAACGCGGGAAGGAAAGAACAAACTCTCCCCCATGTGGGAAGGCCCTTACCGAGTGACCGGCGTCTCCCGAGCAGGATCAGTCCGGCTGGCCGCGGAGGATGGTATGCCGTTGTCCAACGCGCGAAATATCGAGCACCTCCGCAAGTTTTATCCGTGAATGGCCCGGGTAAGTTTTTGTTTACATTTCGGGCTAGCCCCCCGAGTAGTAAGAGCAAGTCTAGGGAGTGTTCCGGGTTCATCGCCTAAACCCTGGTCGCCCCGCTTGGTTCCCGAACCCTGGGCACCAGTCCGGTCAAAGGCCGCCCGAGTAGCCCTTGTGCTCGCATATATGCTCGGGGGCTCCCTTGTATCATAAACTACGTTAGTAGTATTATAAGTTTTTCTCAGGAATAGCATGTAAGCTGTTTTGGTAGCAATATTCATCCTTTTTCAAGCATCTTGTTTTCTATATTTTCGCTTATTGGCATGGAGATCACTTTCGCGAGTACTTGGCCCCCATGTCCCCGTTGTGTGAGTAGGTCCCGACTGGTCGGGGTATGAGAAGTTGGGATGATCTGACATTTGGTGATGAGCCGTCAGCGCTCGGTCTGGCAATCGCACCCCGAGTTCCCCCGGGTCAGGGCAGATAAGCCCCTGGCCAATGGCGCTCGGCCTGGTCGATTGCCCCGAGCGCTATGTGGCGATACGCACAGACGAAGTGCCTTCTCGACTGTACATATCTCACAGAGTAGCACGACAGAAGCATTGCAGCGGTCCATATGATACAAACATAATTTACAAACTCGAATTACAACATAAGTCTTACAACATATTCCCAAAAGTACGGGGAATTTAAAACCGTTATTGGTTGGTTACAGCAAAAGTCTTATCTACACCTAACAACTCTTACGACCTATTACTCTACTCGGCGTTGTCCTCGTCGCGGTACTCGACGTAGTAGTCGACGCCTTCGTCCTCTTTCGTCATCGGCTGCTCTTCAAGAGCTTCATCGTCGACCTCGACGTAGATCACCTCCTCCTCCGTCGTCGGCTCGCAATCTACTCAAAGGAATTAGATAGAGGGATGAGTACAAAAAGTACTCAACAAGTCCAGGAATAGCAAAGAGGTGTTTGATGCACTAGCTACTGAGAACGACAACGTCCTCTCAAAAGCAATGCAGGTGGAGAGGGTAAGAGAGTCAAGTTTTAATTAAAGAGACTAATGATCTCATGTCTCACAAGCTGCTAGGATTCCCGATGAATCCCTTTCTTTGCCGGGTTCGCAGTTCCAACCGGGAACACGGAGTGACAATGCCACACTTCTATACACTCTGCAGAGGTGCGCAACTGTACCCACAAACGATCATAGTCATGGAGTTCATGTCGTCACATGCACTACCAGACCGTCAAATCACAGAGCCGTTTCACCGCCCGCTCGGTTATACTCCGCGTCGCAGTCCTGCACAATCAGGCCAAGGACTACCAGTCTCACGTTGATACTCCGGATACAACGTGTTGTGGATAGCCAACGGCTAGCGCCACCTTCCCAATAGCTGATACCCCGCATACAACTATTGAGGTCTTCCTTTCCCGGGGGAGTATAGACCTAGGGTAAAGGGTACTTTAGCTCAGCCCCGCCCATACAGGGTATGTGGTATGCGCGATCACTACGGCCCTTAAGCACAATCGATCATTGGTTGCATTAACCTTATATGAGACTTTCCCATGTGATGAAATCCACCTTCCCAACTGTGCCAAACTGCACCCATACCAGGATTTCATCACCCGCCATGCGATCACCCAAAAACCGGCGATCCAAAACAAAACAACAGTTGATTCATCTTTAGAAATTAGGTTTTCAGTGCATGTTATAGACAAGAGGGAAATCGAAGAACATTCTCAATGGACATGAACAAGAAACTGGACTTGCCTGGTAACGGATAGGTAGTGGAGTTCGACGGTCCTGACTGCTGAACTCCGGCTTCTGATACAAGCAATGAAGTCCGATAAGGACTAATTCAAGAAATTCCAATATGAATGCAACTACTATGGCATGCATGAGATGATATATTTATCAACATATTCTAATAGAATTTAAACATAATTTATCTCAACATTCTTTAAACTATCTAGAATCAACTAGATAAATAATCAAGCATCAATTATGTTAGGGTTCACATTGACTTCAATTAGGTTAAATTAACTTCATCATCTACATCAATTCTTTTAAGAAAATTAGATTAGGTTAAGTTCTCTCTTCCCAAGGAAATGTCCTTAATTTAGATTAACTTGTTAACTTATTTAATTAAATTCTCCTCTTAAGAAATAAGTGCCTTGGCCTAAGTAATTTTCAATCTTCATGTTTCTTTCTTATATATATACATATATAGATATACTCATTTCTTTTCAAACAAGGGTGAATAGATTTATTTTGATTCTATTCCTTATTTTAAGAATTTGAAAGAAACTAATTGATTTAGTTCATCCCAAGACTTCCTTATTAATATTATTCTTTCTCTCTTGTAAAAGAAAGGTATACCAAATTCAATTGGAATGGCTTATCTTTTAAGTTGGTGTTTAATTTTATGCTCACAAAGGGAACACTATGATCTATAACTTGAATACTCTAAGGTTTTAATCTTACTCCCAAATCTACATACATGAATACATATTTTTAACATGGTCTTTTTCTCTCCTTTTTAAACCCTAAATCAATTTATTTCCTGCTTCACTTTTTTCCATTTTCATTCTTATTTTCATAAAGTTTTCCTTTTTCTTTTCTTCTTAACCCTTTTTTTTTCTTCCTTTGCTATACCCGCACCCTGGCCCCCTTATTCATTTCTTCATCTAAAGACTAAAATCCCTAAATTCTCTCCCTCACTGCACCCGACCGGAATCCCCTTTTGGTCTCGGTGCCGCCGCCGGCTCTCCTCCGGTCGCCGCCGGTCCTCTGCCTTCTCCTCCCCTACGGTTCCCACGTGCGCCGCCGCCGCCTGCCTCCTTTTCTTCCTCGGGTGACCACGCCGCCACCTTGCGCCGCTTCGCTCGGCGCCGCCCCACGCTCGGCCCCTCCCGAGCATGCGTCGCCGCCGTGTTGGCCTCGGTCCGGCGCCCCTCCGTCGTCAGTAGCCCTTGCTGCCTCGGGCGCTCCCCTTGCTCGGGCGTGCTACCTCCCGATTGTGCCGCCTCCCCTCGAGCTGACGCCGCCTGCTATGGCCACCGCCGCCGGACGGCGAGGAGTTGGCCGCCTCCGCAACCCGGCGGTGCGCCATCCTCAGTAAGTGGCCCTTCTTCTCTTCTCTATCTCCCCATTTTCCCCAAACCCATTCTAGGGTTCCTCCATTGTTGATTGATTTGGGAATTTGGTTCAACATACGTGTGCTTAATTTTTGATCAGAACAGATTTTATGCTTGATTACGTGCACTTGTGATTTGGGCTTGGTTTAGGATTGCTGTATGCGGTTCAACTCGATGATTACCATGCTTGTGGTTTACTCCTGATCAGATTATTTAACTGTAAGAACAGGCTATTACACTTGCTCCTAGTTCTTTACTTTCCCCATGGTATGCATATCAGTCCATTTGACTGAAGGAACATATATATTACCCTTGTTCTTGCTTACTTTCTGATAAGGACAGATTGCTATACTTGAAAGGTTATTCCCGAAAACTGATAAGAACAGAACACTCTACACAGATTGCCTACTCGAACACCCTATGATGAACCTATAACCTGAGAATTTGCCTGGGATATTCCTTAAGTGCCAATAGGTAAGAACAGATTCTACAGATGTCCCTTTCAATTCTGTGATGCAATAATGGTTCTGAGGGTCCCTTATCCTATCCAACCTCTAGTTACAAGCTTGTGCAATGTTGTAATATTTGTGGGTAGCTCAGCCTACCTTGATCTAGCCTGGTTAGGGATGGAACTTTGTTTCCAGCCCCTTGTTCTGGACTGCTGGACTTGGTGATGGTCCTCCTCTTGCTCCTTGTAACTCCTTCTCTGGTCCTTGATGGCCTTCTCACCTTGGTGCTCCTAATGTCCCCTTGTTCTTGAGGTCTTCAATCTCCTGGGGCTTGTTTCTTGGTTGCTCCTAGAGCTTGGCTTTTACATGTTGTTCTACTATGCTAGTTCTACGGATGCAGCACTAGTACTACTCAGCTGCCTTTGCACTACCTCTACTGAGCCTTCTCTAAGGTTCCTTGGGTGCAGGTGTTGCCACCTCCTGCTTGTTTACTACGGCTGCTATTTTTACTTGGGCTCAGCTTGCATGCTAAGTTACCCTAAGCTGAAAATATCCTGCTGCTGCTGGATCATTCTCTCGATGGACTGATATCTACTTGGTTTATAAATTCGCTTGGTACTTATTTGTGGCTGCTATTCCTTTGGTTGCCTTGGAATCTAAACAACTTTTGTGGGTTGCTTGGGAAACCACTCGATGGCTGCTGCCTGTTCACATTGGTTGCCTTGGTTCAAGATATAGAAAATGGCTGCTAGATAAACATTTGATGGATTGCTGCCTTGGGCTAAGGAAATTTGACTATGGTCAAAAATGTGTGACTAAAAGACATACATTGGATGAATGGTTGCCTTATCCAGGTTTTGCTTTATAAAAATGATTTCTTTTTGAACAAGGATCATGGAGGCAATTTAGTATAAGGAAAAAAAATAAAATTATTTTAATACTCTTCTCACCTCTTTTATCCCTCATATTAAAATACTAAGGTTTTGTCCGATAAGGGTCTTAGCCAAAGTGGCCCTCGGACATTTTCGAAAGCAAAAATGTTTTACAAAACTATTTTCAAAAACTAAAATCTATTTAGGTCATCGGCGCTATTTTGCCCCCGCAGCTAAACCCTGCGGACGTCGGCGGAACTGCGCCGATAAGACCACACGTATTTCAAAATATAGCTTTAGGAATCTTTTGCCTCCTACAGCAACGGCACGATTCCCAACGGTCTCGAGTACCCATACTCGCCGACCTGGGATGACCGCCTACATTCCCGAAGGCTCTCCCCCCTTCGGCCCTCGGCACCCTTCTCCGATTGCTCAAGACTCGAAGACTTCAAAGACCCGAAGGTTCAAGACCTAGGTTAAATGATGTATAGATAGAAAGAATTAATTATGTAATTTTCTTTCTTCTTCTTTATTCTTTTGTAACCATGTTATATCATTAACATTTGTATCATGCATTTGAATTAATAAAGTTCTATTTAAATTCCATTTGCATTCTATCTTGCATGAATTCTAAATGCCATGTATGCGATGAATGCGAATGCACAACAATTTTCCTCCCCCTCTCGACTAACTCTCGACGTAACTCGATAGGTTCGGATCAACTCAGCAGCGCGAGTTGCTCCACGACTTCACCTCACGCCCCTCTCGACTACGCCAGAATTAGGGTTCTCACACGCTACCCACTCTCAGAGTGTCCGAATAACCCTACCCCTCGTGCTCGGGACCAGTCGGCTGATTCGAAACCAATGGTCCTAACAAAGGGAAGCCTTGAAAATACTCAGGAAGAGGCATCCTTGCCCACAAGTATTATAACCGCCAATGAAGTTTACAGATAACTGTGGCGAAGCTCCTGAGTGCCATCGCCAACATCAAGGCAGAAACTTAGGCGAAACCAGCGTCAATATACAAGAGCAAGAGAAAAGGCACTTGTTGCCACTCCTAAGCTAGTTTTTCGCCGCGTTTTCCCTCCTTTTTAAAAGCTTTCTTCTACCGCCTCCACGGATAGTTTCTTGCGCCAACGATCCCATGCCCCGCTCGTTCGTAAGCAGGGACGTTCGATGAGTAACGGTGTGAGTCACGAGAAGTATTCCGGTTGTCACCAAAAGCCCTAGTCACCTCGCCTGGTTTCCGAACCCTGGGCACCAACCTGGCCGAAGCCACCCGGTACCCTACGTGCTCACTTGGTGCTTCGGAGCACCCCAATAGACGGGGCTCGCAGCGCAGGGGTACGTATCGCGCGAGAACCTCGCTGTGTAAAAGAGGAACCCGTTGAACTAAATAAAGAAAAATCAACACGATAAGACGTCTGTTGGTACTAAGCCACTCGTAAAAATGTCCCGAGCACAAGCACTCGACGAACTTGCAGGGGCGTCTGACCCGAAGTTGCGCGCTCCCAAGCGCCAAGGATCACCAGAAGGCGGCGCTTCCAGCTTCTCGGGGACATAGGGTCCTCGGGTCTCGAAGTGCGCATCACCAGGGAAGTCGGCGCTTCCAGCTTCTCGGGACTTAGGGTCCTCGGTTCTCGAAGTACGGCATGTCAAGATATCAAGTTCAAAGCATCCAGCTCTTGGGGCTGGAGTCCTCTGGGCAGACTGCTCGGGCAAGAGCGGACGCATCCAACTCTCGGGGCTGGCGTCCTCGGCCGCTCCGAAGGGTCGGCCCGCTCGCGCGGGCGAGTGTACGCGTCTTCGGCAACCTCAACTCACCTCAAAACTTCAGCAAGTCAAGGGTGCGGAGCCAAGTCCGCACCGATCATCGCATCAGTAGCAAGTAAAAAGTGGAGCAATTCCATGCTCTACACTTGCCAAAAGAGCGAAACAAAATGTAGAGCAAAGTCTGCATTTAAGATCGCATAAAAGTCTTTACAGAGGCTCTCGGGCCTCAAGCAAAAGCAAAAACAGAAAAGATACAAAGGGACTGGCCTAGTCCCCCCCGGCGTCGTCTTCATCGTCGTCGTCGGCATCGTCGGCGTCCCGAGAGAAGTTGCGGGCGATCTCCTCGGCGACCTCTCGGATGGCTCGCGAGTGGCTTCCTCCCTCTCTTCGGCGCCCGAGCTTCGCCGGCTCTAAGGAGAAGTGGGGGTCTCGGCTGCTGGTAGCATGCAAGTACATGCTCGCGCCACCATGGCGGCCAACTCACGGCCCTCTCGAACGGCTAAGTCCTGCGCCGCCGCCTTCAGCGCCCCCAACCGATCGGCAATCGTGCCGAAGTGGAGGGCGAGGTGCCCAAGGAGTCCGGCCCGAGATTTGGCCGACGCGGCCAAGCCCGGCATCTTCGACGCGCTGTTGGCCCGTCGGAAGATGCTGCGCATCAGCTTGGTCGCATCATCCCTTTCCTTCAGAAGCTCGACGCGGCCCTCTTCCGCCGTCCGCCGCCTTCTCCACCTCGCGCCACAGCGCCTCTAGAGCTCCTTCACCCGCTCACGCCGACCGCCGCTGGGTGACATTGCCGTTTTTGACGCGCTGCTCAAGTCTCGAATGCGCCGATCCTTCTCCTCAATCTCTTTTTGGAGTCAATCGATGGCCTCCTTGAGGGCTGGCCTCAGCGCGCCGCGCCACCTCGCCATCCAGCTCACGTACCCGCGGTCCAGAGAGGCCTCGTCCTCTTCGAGCTATCTCTCTCGCCCCCGAGCACCTCCTCTTGCGTGGCAAGCAGAGTCTCTCGTGAGAGCGACCTGCTCCTGGCGCCGGGTGGCCTCTGCTCGCGGGAGGCTATCTCCTTCTCGTGCTCAAGCAGCTCCTCGGCATCGTCTATCGCCGCCAGCCCGCATTTCCGACACCTCCGCCCTTTCTTGGCGATGTCTTCAATGACCTTCTGGTGCTTGAGGCGGGCGACGCGTAGCCGCGTGGAGAAGTCAACTTCGGCTTGAGCAAGAGCTGCCTCCGCTCGTCAGAGCTGTTCTCAGCTCCCTCAGCGCCTTTTCCTGCTCCTCCAAGGCCTTTTTCTCCTGGTAAGGGCAGCCTGGACTGGTCCAGTAGGCGATGCACCAAGCTCGGCCCCCGGTCTGGCTCGGCGGGGAGCGAGCTTGCCCTCCCGGAGAACTCTTCAAGTTCGGAGGGCTCCTCGCTTCCAGGCGCCAAGCTCCCCCGAGCAGCGCTAGGGCCCACGGGAATCCTCGGGACTCCCGAGTCCCCGAGCTCTCCCTCGGGCCGCGCCATCTCAGTCTCCACTCCCGCGCCCCTTTGGGTCGCGAGAGCCACAGACCTCTCGACGTCAGCAGTGCCAGGAGCAACACGCGACCGTCGGGGCAATCTCGGGCGCCGGGGCATCTTCTGTGCTCGGAGCGGCCCTTGTCCCCGGGAAGTCTCCGGTCCCCGGGGCATCTTCAGTGCTCGGGGCAGCCCTGGTCCCCGGGGTATCTCCAGTTCCCGGGGTCTCCTCCGCGCTCGGGGCAGCCCTGGTCCCCGGGGTATCTCCAGTCCTCGGGCCTCCTCCACGCTCGGGCCGGCCTCCGTGGTCGGGGTAGGCTCGCCCCCGAGCTGACTTCTGAGCTCGGCTGAGTCTGGGGGCTCGGGGACGTCCGAGCCTTCTTGGGCGCCCTAAATCCAAACAAGAAAGCTCGGGTTAATTCCCGAGCGCAGCATACTCCATTTTAAGGCAAAGGAAGCAAGTTTTGTGACTTACTTCTTCGAGGCCCTTGGTATTGCCAGTGCGAGGTCGGGACCTGGAACTCGGACTTGTCGCCGGCGCCGGTTCTTTTCGTTTCTTGCTCGCGGCCGCCGGTTCGGCGGACCCCGAGCTCGGCCACGCCGTGCCCTCGGGCCGTCACCGGTTGGGCACTGCTTTGCCCCGCGCTGCTATCCCCAGCTCCCTCCGCGTCCGGCGGGGAGGTGAGGGACACGGCGGAGGTGGCGGCGGAGATGGCGGAGATGAAGGAGTCGGAGGAGATGGCGCCCGCGCCCTTTTTCCCTTTGGGGTCCGCGGCATCCTCGACTGCGGCGCCGACCCTCGACCCGCCTTCATCGACGCCCTCTCTCTCCGAGAGCACCATGTGGTGGGACATCTGCGCCGTCCTAGCCGCCTTCTGCGACATCATCCCCTTTGAGTCAAACTCGGGAGAGATGCCCGGATCTCGTCACGCTCGTATGAATGCAAAGCGGAAGATCCGGCCGGGAGAGCTCGGCGCCGCGGAGGCTCCGGTGCCCAGAAGGGTCTGCAGCAGCGTCTTGATGGCGTCGGGCGAAAGCTCCCCACCAGGGCCGGGCTGCGTCCAGCCGAAATCGTTGACGCCGGTATACATCCACGCCGCGCGACCCGCACTCCCGTAGCGGCGCTAGTCACCGCCAGATGAAGTCCCCGATGACCATCGTCGCCGTCAGGCCCAAGGACCGCAGATGGGTGATCCAGTCCACCGCCGGCCGCAGAAGGTCGTCGTTCCTCCGGCAGGAACTCCCATGTCCTCCGGTGCGGTTCCGCCGGGCCGTCGGGAAGCTGCAGCCGGAGGTGCGGATCGGTGGCGATGTAGCACCATTGCTGGCACCAGTCGTCCCACTTATTCCGTGTCTCCTGCGGAATGTAGGACTTCCCGATCTTCTCCCGGAGCTGGAAGTTGCAGCTCCCCGCGGTCTCGCTCCGGTCGGTTCCGCGGCGCCCTCCGAAGGGCCCCGGCGGGCCCTTTCCACGTGTCCCATCTGGCGCATTTAATGCCTGTCAGCAGGCGTGCTTACTCCAGGCCCAAAGCGGGCGTCCACCGACGTGATAAGGCCTGTCAGTTATCATCTGACGCGCTTTATGACTTTTGGGCACGGTATGGCGTGCCCAGGTGCATCCCTTGGGTCCGTGGGACCCGGGTGGTTGGTGCCGTGGTAGGGTGCTTGCCCGTTAAGTCTTCTCCAGCGCGTTTCAACCCATCATGAAGACCCGTTTTCCAAGGATGGCTTGTCAGCGAAACATCCCTTCCGCAGCAGCCTTCGGCCGGCCGGCGTGGCATGCCCACGCCCCCTGCGTAAGCAGCATGCCTGTAGCATTTAATGCCTTCGGTCACTGTGGTAAACCCCCAGGTGTATAAGGGAGAGCCGAGCCATGCAAAGGGTTAGATCTTTTGGAGACGAACTCCTCTCGAGCTAGCAAAGGCTCGGTAATCTCAAAAACATTAATACACACACACCGAAGCAGGACTAGGAGAGCGGTGGCCTGAACCTGGAAAATCACCGTCTCTGTTTCCTATCGTTTGACCCGGCCTAGATCAATTGTAGCTCCAGTTCAGCTCCTCCCCGGCCGGAATCCCAAAGAGGGTCCTTCCGGACCACCGACACTGGCGTTTGTTGCGTCGACAGCCACAACAAATGAGAATGGCAGGACTCCTGGTGTGTACCGTGGATGGCCGAACCAAGGGCTAAAACATCACGAAAGATGAAGAAAGCTCTTTGATTTGTACCGCCATGACCAAACCAATGGTTAGAGGGCAAGCCATAATCTCACCTCTTTGGAGATGCCCAACCTTCTCTTCTTCTCTCCAAGCTTTCACTTCTCACACTATGTGTTTATATGTGAATGAAACTAGAGAGAAGTAGAGTTTGATGTTGAATGAACCCGCCTCCTCCAAGCGTGTGAGATGATCCTCTATTTATAGGGTGATTAGAGCGGTGTTATCGTAACTCCCTAGCTTCCCATGATTTCTTTCTTCAGATTTTCTTTTCGTTGCCGAGCATCCGAAAACTCATGTCAAGATCGTGCAGAACGTGTGCTTAACTGGCTGCCGCCCTGTTCTACTTAGTATACTTTCTTTGACTGCTATATGGGCCATGATCAAAATAGTGAAACAAGTTTACTGCCAGCTTGCATATATACGTCCACACACCCTTTTTCTGCTGGTGTCGTGAGAGGTCTTTTGCATGAGTTTAGCTCTAGCACATAGCTGACTAATTGATATAACTAAAAGAGCACTCCGTGGAAGCACTCTCGTGGATGCATGTACCTAATCAAGGGGGTTGTGCCAATTCATTTGTGACTTCAAGAAAAGGCAGATAATATGCATCAGCCATTTTCTTCATGATTTGCATGTACACATTAGGAGGGGTCATCATGCATGCAAAATAGTCTTTGGTTACCACTCTTTTTAGTGGCTAATATCCAAGATAATTATATCCCTTTTTATTATTTTATTTTATAGTAAAAATTCATATTTTAATTTAGCTTATTATTGTTTAACATAATTATCGTATCATATTTAGTCCTGGTCAAAATCAATCTCAACAGATGCCCCCTCGAGGTCAGATGCGAAGACTATTTTATTTGGATCCGGAGCTCAAAATATATACGCTCTTTTTTATTTGTTTATCACTTATCATATATATATAAAGGAAGCCGAATGAGGCTCCATGGTGCCCTGGGTCCCTACCTCCCCACGCTAGATATCATCTAGCTATGTGTAATTGCAGTAGGTACAAATACTAGCGGTTAACCCTTTAGCATTTACTGATTTGAAACAAGCACTGGATCGGGCCGCCTTAATTTACGACCACTCTAAATGATATGCTGTGTCTAGATGACATGTCGCTAATGTTTTTTAATGGGTATCATACCAACAATTGATCGGTGAGTAAGGTATATGGGCCCTTCTTACTTGATGGGTATATACGCATGATTAATTAAATAGTTCAATTTCATTAAGTAGTAATGGTACATGAATGTCATTTTAATTGGTCACGATATACTACCGTGTACTGAGTAGTGTGAATACATGAACTAGTATTTTTGTTTCATTAAGTAGCCGTAGCTTTGACATAAGCTCGATCACTAATGGAGTATGTGCTTGTGGACGAGAGTATGTAAAATTTGAATAAAGGCATTTGATACTGGGAGTTAACTAAATCATATGGTGAGTCTAGAGGGCATGTCACTGGCGTTTCTTTATGGGTATATACCCACAAATTGATAGGTGAGCAAGGTATATAGGTCCTTCATATTTGATGGATATATACCCCGTAAATTAAAAGATTTGAATCGTGTACCCTATTTGAGTTGGACTTGATAACTTGAGAGAGGATGGGTATATACCTGCTGTGATAAAGAAAACCAGCTTTGGAGATGATGGCAAATATGAAGGGACTGGCTGTCCAGCACGAAAGGAAGTACTCGGATAGTGCACGTACATCTAGTATATAGAAAACTGTAAAAGGAAATGTCGGGGCCCGGAATCATAACTGACTCAGAGTATGATATTTGTGAAAGACGAGAAACCAGGTAACTTGGATGCACGCTTACCTCATAGCATACGCACTCCACCTGACCACTGGGTCGTATGTCTCACTGCTGGTACAGCTGGCCAGAAACAAATATCATGCTGTGAGTCAAATGCAATTCCAAACACCCTGTAGGGAGTTAGCACACGTCCGCTGCAATGAGAATCACAATCACGAGAGGAGTCCGATGCTTGTGTCCACACCCTAACCCCAATTGGCCACAGCCATGACTAGTGGGTCACCCGAAGGCCCGATACTGACGTCCACACCCTGCCCAGCCGGCAGTCGCATCAAGCTGGCGGGTCATTCAACTCATGATCACAAGACTCACACAAAAGATTAATGCCAACTCTCTACCGGCTCTTTCTACACTTCAAATATACACGCACCGTGTATGAAGAGACATGGTGGAACAGTTTCAAGTATATTGAACAAACTCTAAATGAAGGTTTAAATAGATAAATAGTACACATCCCTTAAGTTTGGGCAATTACTAGTTTACACACAAACTGACCCGATGATCTAAAGTACAAAGAGTAAACAGCGGAAGTATATAGTGTTACCCTGAGATGCAAGCTAGAATCTCGACAAACCCAAAATACCCATCACAATTCACAAGATCGGAAAGCCGAAGAGGTAACCAATCAGCGTCATCCTGAAAGTACTCGCCGAGAGAGGGTTCACCTATTCCTAAACATGCAATACACTACCAATGAGTACAACGTACTTACAAGTCTTAGTAGTGCTTGGACATGAACATTAGCAGAACAACATAATGATTAGTGGTAACATCCTAACATACTAGTAATCATTATCACATAAACATTAACAACTTGACAACAGTCAATAAGAAGACATGAACATCAATTAACATGATTCATCATAACATGATAAGATCTAGCAAATCAACATCATATAATCAACATGTGAACTCAAGATAAAACCCAGCGGGTTAACATCAACTAGTTCATGAGCATTGGTCGCTTAACCGCCACAGAGATGCTCTCAAGGGCCCTCACATGGGGGTAGCAAGCCCCCATTGAGCGGTCACCAACCATACTACACCTGTGGACCTCTTACGACCAATATTTATGGCTTCAGGGAGCACCAAGTGTGGATCGCTGCTGTAACCTCCAATTATGCTCGACGTCGGGCTCGAGCGAGCCCAACAATGTTACAGCCCGTCCCACACAACATGCTCCACTGTCTCTCTCTCATTCATTAATGGTTCAAGTAGATTAAGCAACAACTTAAATTTGACACAAGCATGAATATCTAAATCATTAAAACATGGCATAAACAAAGCAATAGTCATGACATACGCTAAGTAAAGCGATAGCATTTAAAAGTAACATGGCAATGTCGCAAGCTCAGCTTGCCTGGACTGGATTGTTCATCGGATTCCTGAAATTCAAGGTGTTGTGGCTCCACTCCCTTGTCTCCAATTTCTACTACAACGTAAAACAAAGGCGAGAGAGGAAATGACAGAAATTAATACCAATGCATGATGAAATGACATGAACAATGTATGACATGCAGTCTATGGATGACAACTTAATTTAAAAGATTATTTGAAAAAGGAGAGGGTGGCCGACCATTTATGGCAAGGGCGCCTGGTCGGAACAAGGTGGGCGGCGCCACCGTGTCCCAGCCACTGCCGGAGACATGGCGGACGCCGCCTGCCAGTGGGCCCGGGTCGTCAGCTCGAGGGAAGAAGGCGACCGGGCCTTCGGGGCGTCTTCGCACAGAGAAAACGGCAAGCCGAGGCAGGCGCGGTCAGGGAGGGCTGGTCAGAGGAGCTGGTGGTCTGACCGCCGGGCCCAAGAGGGCTGGCTAGTTGCTAGGCCGAAGGCTGGCGGAGCTAGGCTGGCTCACTTCGGCTAGGGTGACCTTTTCTTTGTTTTTATTCCTTTTTCTCTTTTCTTCTACAGCTGAATGCTATTCCTTCCAATGAGGATTTAAACTTGATCATAATTTTTTTTAAATTTGTGTAAATACTATAATGTATTCTTGAATTACTGAAAGACTTTGAAATCAAACAAAGATGTTTTTGATCATATTTCATCCAAATCTCAAATCCTGCCCCCGATTGGGTTTGAACTGTAACTAGGGTTTCTAAGCTTCCAAAAATGTTGAAATTCAGATTGGAGGTGTAAAATACATAATAAAGTCCAGATATGAAGTTTCATAGCATTTGGTGGAGGAAAACCCCATGAAATAATATAATTACAGTTCTGCCATTGAGCAAATTGGATGGTTTTGAGCAAATTTCAAAGTAGTTTTTGTTCCAAAATTTGTGGTTCATCGTAGGTTGAGAGTCGAGGTGTTTTGCAAGTTTTTATGGAGGAATTGTTAATGGTAGTAAATTTAGGTTTGGTTAATTTGGAGAAGAAGTTGGAGGAAAGAAATGCAAAATTTGTTAAGTGAGATACCATGGGTGCACGTTTACAGGAAGGACATTGATACACGATATGACAACCATACCGGTGCTTCATCAACTTGGATAGTGAATTCTTAGAGTATTAGTCCACGAACTAAAAACAAGGAATTCTTGTGAACAATGCATACAAAAATTTGAAGAAGACAATCACTGGCATGTAAATCGAACAAGTGATATACGAAATACAACATGGACAGCTAGGGGTCAGTGCCACAATCAAGGTATCATGCCCAGGTAATTTGCATTTCTAGCAGACCTTCTAGACCTTGGACCTTGACGAATTCTCTGGATTAGAAGGGCAACCAATTCTATAATGTCCTTTCTGATGGCAGTAAGAACATGTCCGTTGCTTACAAATGCCCCCCTCTAGTAGAGTATTTTACCTTATTGATTTCGGATGGCCACGCTTCTTCCGGCGATCAGGTGGAAGCACAGCCCCATGTTGCACATCTTGGTTGATGTAGTCACCGTCTTGATCATCTGAACTCTCCTCTGATTCTCCAATTAATTATGGATATTTGGACTGACTTGTGAAACAATTGTTTCCTTTTCTGGAGTACAGGTCAACTAAATCTCCTGTAAAGCTTCTGTTATGTGCTTCATAGCAAGATGGAAAGCATCAAATACACATCCCCCCTTGATGGCAATTCCATGCAGGCTTGGAACGACAGGGTATGAGGGTGAGTCCCGGAAGTAGCAGCATCTTTGTTAGTCCTGAAGCTCTCAAGACTACTAACAGTGGCATCTCGGGCATTCAATGCCCATCTTTTCAGACTATATTTATCTGGAAGACTTCTGTAGCCAATATGAGTCATGACCTAATCAAAATAAAATTGCAAGTAAAGTTAATTGTTTATCACCTCAATATCAAACTCCTTTAGTTTATATGCAACTTTTCTCATACCTTAATTATATGGCAGCATAATATGCCCAGGTGCTGGAGCAACATGCAAATACAATTGTACTCCTCTGCATCTTGGTTTACATGGACCCGAAATGCCAAATTACTCCACGATTCCCTCGTTTCACTATCCACATGTATAGTCACGTATGTGCCATCCTCTCTAATCTCCTGTATAATGTAAGATGCGCTCATGTAGACCTGATCGTGGAACTTTTCAAACATGGTGCTTGTGTAGATGCTAGCAGCTTTCTTCTCTACCGGCAAACCACACCTTGGATACCTTATATCCTGTACATTAATCGTCGGTAAATAATCAAGCTACAATCGCTAAAAACAATGTGTGTGTACATGTACATTGGTTCTTGGGCAAACATGCCTTAGATGTATCGAACTCCAACTTGTCCTCGGCTGCTATCCTATCAGCAATAAATTTGTCGTATTGGATAACAAAGTTATGCATGGTGGACGATGGAGAAACGTGTGGTGTGTACGTGTGTGTGGGTCTCTGAGTATTCAGTAGTATGTCACTTACCCGTAGCTAGCATGGTGCTTGAGTTTATTTCTCTGCTGAAACTCTTGTGTAAATGAAATTTTCTTGCAGGGTTTCAAGTATTGAGAGCAAATCAAGCCACCCAATGGTAGATGCACTTGTGGAGTACGCCCAATCTAAATCTATCAAACCAAAGCAGGATCAACGGAAAACACATCTACATTGGAAACAAAAATACCTTGACAAGGGAATCATGTCACGATGGTGAGCAAACACTTAGTACTACTTGATAAATGAAGTTTCATAAGAGAACTGACTGAACTAGGTGCACGACGTCCTCAGCCTCGTCGGCGACAACAGGTGGACGACACGGACGACCACACCGACAACGGCAGCATGTCCGCGCCCGATGATGACGGTCATGAAGAGACGGCGCCGTATGATGCTGACGGCCGCACTGATAAAGACAGTCGTGAAGATGACAAACATGAAACGTTCACGAGAGGGCAGTGCTTAACCTGAGGATGCGCAGCCCAGGGAGAAGCGTTCTATGGATGTCAAAGCTTCGGCCGGTGCAAGGTATGCACCGCTCGTGATCCAGTGATTATGAGCGGGTAGCACCAAGCAAGAATGTATGAGGGTGGAGGAATGAGCGGGAGGTATGGTACGCATTCAAAAAAGATCAGATGCAGAATGAGCGGGAGATATGGTAGCAGACGCTAATGGCGTATGCGTTGTTTTTGGAAACGAATCGATCATCATGAAGGCGACCACATGCAAAAAATGGAAAGCTTTTCTTGGCATCGAATCAATCAGCATGAAGGGTATGACATGCAAAAAAAGAAAAGAAAGCAATCAATTGTCATGAAAGTACTGCATCCAAACGGGTGCCATAACTCACTAACGGGTTTGCTTGACAGGATACCCACAATGAAATGCACGGATTGAAAAGAAATCCTATGGCTCTGGATCATGATCCTGGGCTCCATGAAGCTCCAGATAATTATACTATATGTATATGTATATATGTATATATATTGAATAAGGAGGTAAACTAAGAATATCATGCGTTGTGCCATCTCCCTATATTTCTGGGTCATGCAGCGTAACAAACCAGCCTTTTAGGGATCTGTTTAATTCCGCTCAACTGAACGCCCATTTATGTCTCTTCTTTGGTCATACGGTTTCTCTTCCTTTTATTTTTTGATAAACTCTACGGAACGTCATGCTGATCTGTGTCGTCTGTAGTCCTCGTCTAGAGCCGTTGATGGAACCAAATCCGACGGCCCAAATTCAGTCCCATTAATTACGAAAAATTGCCACCGCCCGGAATTTATTCCTTTTTTTTGCCCTTTGATGTCATGTTGTTTCCTTGTTTCCAGTGTTTCATCTTCTCCAACCGACCGACCGTTCCTCTTCCACCATGTGGCGGAACCCTGGCGCCGGTCCCTCTTTCCTTCTCCTGTGCAGCGAGGACGGTCCTCAACGGCAGCGACGCACTCTTCTTCGTCTTCTCTAGGGGGGGTGGCATTCTCCGGCGCAGTGGACTCCCCCTCGTCTTCTCCGGCGCGGCGCTGAGGCTAATCCGGTGGTTCCCTTCCAAACCGAGGTACATTCCCTCCCTCTCGATCTCCATCAATTTTTCTAGGGTTTTGTATTCCGATTGCGGTGTCAATCCTGTGCAGTGACGACGGTCCTTCTTTCTCCCCAGTGGCGCACTCTTCTTCATCTTCTCCGGCATGGCAGCATCCTCCGACGTGGCGGCATTCTTTGGCGCAGCGCTGTAGCTAATCTGGCGATTCCCTTCCAAAGCAAGGTATGCCGAAGACTACATGTTTCATTTTTTCTAGGGTTTTGTTTTCATCCATTCTGATTGCTACGTCAAAGACTACATGGATTATAGTTCAATGTTGGTTACTATGCCAAAGACGACATGGATTGTAGTTCAAGGTCTTGTTTTCCGATTATGCTATTTCCTTTCAATTTGATGAATTGATAATGCACTATTTGTACTGTACTATATATTTGTTCGTTTAGGCTTCTGTAATGTTTCATCAATTCATCAAAATTTATGGCGGGATGTGTAGTCCCGCAATTTCAAATTGGGTCATTGTTTCTATCTCATACCGTACATGTTGCCACTGCATAGAATTTTTGTTTCATAGTCTTTGTTTCTATCAATAGATGTTGATGTTCTCATTGCATACTAATTTGTTGCTACAATATTTGTTTCCATCTCACAGCATATAGGTTGCCACTGCACAAAGTTTTTGTTGTTACAGTCGTTTGTTTGTATATCACACCATTTTTGTTGTCACTCTATATTAATTGTTTATGTTTAGACAGCATAATAACTCTATCTTCCCTTTGTAACTCAAATGGGTTTTTGTTTACATGTTATACCGTATATGTTTCCACTTCATAGATTGTTTGTTCTTCTGAATATTGTTTCCATAAATAAATATACATGTTTTCATTGCATAATATTTATGTTCTTACAATATGGTTTTAATATCACACCATATAGGTTGCCATTGCAAAAAAAATTTGGTTGTTACAATCTTTTGTTTATATATCACACCATATATGTTGCCAGTCCATATTAATTATGTTGTTACAGCATAATAACTATGTTGTATAAGTACAATATTTTTGTTGCATGTCTGTGTTCCTTTTAACTATTCATAAGTAACTTGCAGCTATGTACATGTTGTTGTTCTTTTTTACCAGGATTGCTATTTGCCAAATGAAAGAATCAGGTGTTGAGTTATTGAATCGCTTCTCCGCTAAACGATTTAAGAAAGTCGTTGATGGGTTAACAGAGACACAAAAAGCTCTTGTTCGGCAGAGTGGCCTTGGAAATCTTTTGGATGTTGCCTCTTATTCCGTGCCTGATGGGTTGCTTCAGTGGATTATTGAGAGGATTACTCCAGAACTCTATGAGTTTAGGAACAACCGCAATGGGACAAGTATTTTGTTCACAAAAGAAATGGTGTAGAAGGTTACAGGTCTTCCATCCGGCACTCGGCCTGTCATTGTTCTTGGTAGTCACGAGGAATCGGAGTTTCGTGATGTCTACAAAAGAGACTATGCAACCACAAGACGGGCACCAATTGCTGATGCTATTGAGATGCTGAAAACAATTATGGATAAGGAGACATTCTTGAGGATATTTTTTCTCATAGCATTGTCAACATATCCTTATCCCGGAACCAACAATATGATGCGACTGGGTTATCTCGGTAGCCTCAATGATGTTGACAATATTTGTCAATATGATTGGAGTGCACACATATTGAAATTTGTCATGGAAGAGGTCACTAAGTTCCAGAAGAAGCAAACATCTGGTTTGGCAAAAGTAAACATTGGTTGATTCATTGATCTACTTGTCGTATGCCCACTTCACTTACAAATTGCTTTTTTCCATGATTTTTTTGTATTTAATTGAAGCTAACGCTGTGTTGGAACACTTGTTTTAATTGCAGATTATACATAAGGATCACTTGGATTTCCTTCGTCAATCGTGTTCGATCATCGATTTGATTACTCCCTACCGAGGGCTTCTCATGTGAAAGACGAAGATTTTGATTTCGTCATGAAACAGGATAGGAACAAATTATCTTTAAAGCCACATTCCTATGGTGCCCACCCCGTAAGTTCATGCATATCTCAACCTCCATTTGTTGTCCCCCAATGTTGCATACACAATTAAATCTTTTGTTGTAGTTCCGACCATTCCACATGACTCCATACTTTGATCGTCCTTCCACCGATGACATTAGAGACAAAGCAATGGGTGATCAGCGCAGTCGTCCTTCAAGCTCGCAAGCTTCATGGGTAAATTATTTTTGTTTCATTCATTAAGCCCTTCAGTTTACGTGGACAAATTCATATGTTTAATTATCAAGGATGTTTACATGAGCACATAGTATGTTTCCATAACATAGTATCAATGTTAGTCTTACTCACCACTGTACACATCATTTCAATGAATGTTATCTTAAATATTTTATGCTTACGGTTTTCATGTTTCCATTCATATATCAGTATGTATCCATCTCTACAACATTCCATAGCTATCGTGTTGTCCATATCTTTTTTAAAACATTAGTTACAGTTCAAATTTTCCCATATAATCTTATTTATGTTTTCACCAATATAACATTGCATATTTATATCAAGTCATTTAATCAAGTTAATTTTGATTCATGCACAAATAGCAGTTGTTTTTCAGTACTATTTGGAATGTTTCATTCATGCCAATGTCAATTTCAACAGATTCCAGGTTATTTGCTGCATCGTATAGAAAAACACAATGCCATTTGAGATGCAGACTTAGAAAGGAACCATGAATTAATGAAAACAATGCATGCAAAACACATGGAAGAGTTTGCTACGGAGGTTATCGCTTCTTTGAAGCTTCATGAGGTCCGAGGAGAAGCATTCCGCAATACTGTTGTACCATGTGAAATAGGTACAACCAGCCCCTCTCTGGAAGTTGCTGTGGGTGTGGATAGTGAACCCCAGGATGTTGCTGATGGTGGCTCTAATGGAAAAAATGAAGACGAATTCTGGGAGAGAGTTTCGAAGGCAGCGGAAGAAGTAGAACAAGCACGTGCGAAAGAAGATGAAAATACACCCATCAGCAAAAACAAGTCTGCTCAAGAGCCAGCACAGCCTCCTCTCCGTGCTGTTCCAACCAAGGCAACACGAAGCCGCGCTATTTTGGAGCCTGCTGAACTAGGTACCTTAAACAACCCCAACAGTCATTTTGATGTATTATTGGTTCCTTCAATTGATTTACTTCATTCATGTTTAGGACATGCCCTGAGTAAACTGGAGATAAGCATCGGAACACTCTCACTAGACAAAAAGAACCAGAAAAAAGGGCGTTCATTGGTAGTGATGAGGATGTCATGAATAAGAAGGTTAAGATCAGTAAAAAGAAATGCGTCAACCCGCCTAAGACGGGTGAAGAACAGTGAGCATTTTCCTTCAACTTAATTGTTTCATATCTTCCTTTTTGTTTCATTCATCATTGGTCTAATTTTTTATGCTTGGAGTTCCATTTTTGCTTTACAGGCCACATTACATCGTCTTTAAGGATTACCATATAACATATGAAAACTTCCGAGAGTTAATAAAGCCTCGTTCGAAGATCAGCACCGAGGTCATGGATCTTTACATTCGGCACTTCAACCGTGTAGCCGTGTAGCTAACAAAACAATATCAAACCAGCCGATGTGCACGAAATTTGCCTTTTCCCAAGCTATTACGGTAACTTCGAATTTAACTACTTTGCATTGCAATGTTCCATTGCTCCAATGCAAGGGAGAATTTATGCGAGTTTACGAAGAATTCAAGCTTGACAAATTTGATCTAGTTAGTCCCTATTGTACCATGTGATTGCAACTCTGATCTCCAATTTCTTTGCATTACTACAATTGACATCTTCATCACCGCAGCTATACTTTGCGATTGTTCAAGGGGACCATTGGATCCTTTGTTGTGTGAATCTACTCTACAAGACATCCAACGTGTTTAACTCACGTACCCAGATATCTGAACACGTCCAACAAATAACATGCTCGATGTGTACTTCACGTACCCAGCATGCCTCCTCATTAGCAAACCTACGACTACGTGCAAGCTTAAGCAAAGGAAGGGTTTTATGGCTCTTTTGCATAAAAGCAGCTTTGGTTGTAATAGTACAGTAATTTCGAAAGCATCATTTTGATGAAAACCAGTTTTATTATCAGAGGTGTTTCTCATAAATGTGAGGGTCCACGACCAACACATGCGAGTAAGGCATCCGGCCTAAACTCATCCATAGGTTCCAACCATCTTTTCACATTTCCAGAACTGGGGTAGAGGGAATTAGCAAGGGGAGAAAGACAGGTCCTTTTCATCAAGAATGAGTCTTGTGTCATCCGTGACCGTGGATACGGCTAATCGATTAGTTTATTACTCTACAGAGTTTGTACACTTTACCCACATGACACGATCATCACCTTATGCCAAGCTGCGCAGGCTTATACACACACCCATCAGTGTGTCGACAGGGTGACTGTGACGAGGTCTTTTAGCCAGATCCCCCTAAGGTGTGACATGCCCACCGGGTCTGGCCCGGAGTTGAGAGTACATCCCCACACTCCGGTCCTCCCATCTTTGCCGAGGGTCCTCATAGCTACGTCCACCCCTTCTGCGGTACGGCAACGTCGGCACCAAAGGCTGACTAACCTACTTGACCAAGCCAGTGCCCATATAGCATGTGGTTGTACTATTGTCACAATTCTCCAACTTCAAGACTTCGGCCTTAAGCGGTACAGACGACCAATGGTTCCTTTAAACCGGCCTTCTGCGGGTAGGACAACCATATGCTCCTTCAACATTGATTCAGCTGTCGCCCGCACCATTTTGGATGGTAAGTTTCACCCAGAGTAGAATTTGGAAGAATAGAGAGAGAGAAAACAACGGGCATCCGACCCTAGCTCAGCGAGCTCAACAACAAGTTTCAATATCAAGGATCATCGATCCAAAGATCATTCCTCCGAAAAGGCAACTCAAAACATCATAAGGATATATTTAAGCATGGCTAAGCATTTCTCTACTCTATTCAGAAATAATAACATATTAATCTACTTAGGGTATCAAGTTAACAGCGACAAGCGGAAAGGTAGTGGTGTGTCAATCGACACGCTAGCTACTGGAGTAAAACAGCATGCATGTTTATAAACAATAAAATATAATGACTTTGAAAATATAGGATCAACATGATCAAGAAGAGGGGGCATGCCTTCGTTGACGAGTTGGTCTTCTTCTGCAGGAACTTGTCCTTACCCAACTTCGCTACTTCCTATTCGTCGCAACAGCAATAAAGTGCAAGGCAGATAAATATAAATCCAAATTAAATATCAAATGGAAATACCAGAAGAATAGGGCTAGCAAGGTTGGATAGGTGTCAAAGGACAAAGGTGAAGGGATAAGATTGTCAAAAGACAACTAGGAATGTGTGAGATTATATATCTCAACCAGATAGAGTACATGTACTCGAAAGATGGTCTTCCAGATCAGATCATTCTGGAAAAAGGATAGATTTATGAAGGATAGAATTTACATGTCAAATGACTCAAGTTAATCCACATGCGAGATAGGGATAGATGTGCAACTGGGAACAGGATATGGTTGATGACAACAATAGCACAACCATATGATTAAACATAGAAACCCGACATACTAGTAAAATAAGCATAACTATCGTACTAGTACACAAGCAAGGTCCTGGCATGCTAGCTAGTTAGAAATGATAATAGACGACATGACAATCTATATGAACTACCATGCAACATATAATTAGATATCATGTAACAAACTAGATAGATTAGGCATGAAATAGAAATTAGACAAGGCATAGCATAACACCAAACATATAATCGTGCAGTTACAATCTAATAACAATCATTAATAATGCAAACGGTGATTAAACTATATGACCAAATAACAACTAGCATCTACATCACATGCATCATACATATATGCAATCTATGACATAACATTAAATCTACCCATGCTATTGTGTGTATACAATGCAGCAATCAACCTACACATACTACACATAATAATAATAATATTTTAGTAAAGAATGATTATTAGCAACATATATGCATATATTATAACCGATACCTAAAGGTTAACCATGTAGGTGTGAGTATACACCACCTTATGGAAGTGTAACATAAGATATCAAGCTATGCATTCTAGTACCTACATATTATATGATCATCGACTAACAGACGATATGATTAAATAATAATAATTCAGTAAGGGATTATTATTCCAACATGTAGCTTGTCAACAATATTAAGTCTAATTATATATATATACGTACATATAACTATATGTAACTACATAATTATGCAACATAAAATCATATTGAACATATGCAACATAATCGTGTTTAAACAAACCATTAAATTATACACGTGAATAAAATAATGTGTTCAACCATTGCATGACAGATTATTATCTAACACATGGATTAGTCTATGTATATATACATAAACATATACACACAGCTGCATATGCAAACCACATGAAATGCATCGAATAAATATGAAACATGTGTGTGATCTTAACCATATTATACCCAGAGGTTAATAACGTGACAAACTATTATGTAACAATCCTTAAATAAATATGAATTAAACTATAGGTGCGTCTAAGATGTGCACGAACATATGCACATACCACGATACAATATACATCATACAACAATCAATATTAAAGATAGACAGAGGCTAAGCATGTGCAATCCTAACTATGTTCAACTAATAATTAAAATATAAATAGAGTTTACTTAATGTGCTAACCAAGTCATATCAAACTATTATTTAAACACGAAAAATATATACATGTAACATATATACATGACCATATATACAAACTATATGAAGCGTAATATGTGAATATAAACTATGCGCGTAATCTTAATCATACTATAAACAAAGGTTACTATTATGACTAAATATTTTACAACACCATTAGTTAAAACATGAAGCATCTATACATGTAATAACTTTATATTTTACATAACATCATGTGATACTTCCATTTAAATTTACGCATATATATCTTATCATGGTATCTACACATGGTGACATGGGAATCATAACATGTTTATTAAACAATTCTCATCGCGTGTGATTAAAGACACTAACATGCTAGTAAGCAACCTTATGCCATATACAATAATAATCTTATGCGTGCTAGTAGATGTACATTATACAAAGATCAACTACCACATGATATGTCACATTAATATTAGCTTAGTAAGATTATGCTTCTACTATTATAGGTTATATGCAATATTAGGTTCGGTTATATATTGTATAACACAATATATGTGAACATACATAAGGTCATGCAATATGAACCTTATTAAATATGAATAAATTTATCCGCAATATAAATAAGATTGAACTAACATGTTGAACTACCTCATGTCTACTAACTATTAAAACCGAATTATATTGTATATGCGTATGTTATATTCAACTATACAAACCTGCAACATGTAGCTATATGGATGAATAAACCTAGCATTAAACTAAACATGATTGATCACATGATGAATTCTAAGCATGAACATTACATAAATAGAAGCAAGGACTATATAAGAACTAACCATGTAAATATATGAAACTATAGTCTAACATAACATGCAATTTAATTTGGTGATCAAACAATGATGAAAAACATTATAGATGAACATAAGGTGATGCGGGTGATTTTAGATAGAGATTAATGATGGAAAATAATGGCATAATGTGCCACAAGATGATACAAGATTAACTATATGGGTGGTGGCGATGTTCGCAACACAAAACGGTTGAAACAGATTATAGATTGGTTCCGGACAGATCGGAGGGTTTTAGATGCTGTGCGATGCTCGCTCAACAAAATCATAATCCGCCAATTGGGTTAGAAACTAGACACACAGAGGTACAATCCTACCAAAGGGTTTTGGAGAATTCTTACCGAGTCAACAGGAAAAGATCAGACAAGTTAGACATTCTGCAGATTGAATTTGAACGTCCGCAAACAGCACGTCGGAGATGGATCAATTCCCGATAAACGGCTACATGGATCAAGGTGAAAATTTACAGAGGTATTTATGGATACCGAAGGCACAATTTTACTGAAGGGATTGATGATAGACTCACCAGATCAACTGCAAAGAAGGTGATAATGCCGAGCTACTGTTTCTATAATCAAATCTGGACGTGAACAGTAGCACAAAGAAACTTGATTTTCTAGAGATTGGACCATTAGATTGCCTTCAAATTTTGTGAAGATGATCTTCACAACATCATCCATGATCCCACCAAAAGGATCTTGAAACGGAGGTTCGAGCCGACGAGGCCATCATTCCAATCTAGATGCACGTGTAAAAAATCTGGATGCAAATAGCACGTTAGTATTTGGAGATTTTCCGGTGATTTCACCGTTGGATCTTCACCAAATTTTGCAGAGAGGTAGAGAGAAAGGTTATACACAATATCACCAATGGGATTTACCAAAAGATATTCGAGGAGATGAGAATTAGGAAAATACTAAGGCAATATCTGCTATTCAGAAACTGCACGGGAGGCAAAAAGGGGGTGGCGGCTATTTAGAGGGTGTGGGGGCTAGGGTTTCATGGGAAAATAGTGCAGGGGAGTGGGGAAGAGGTGGGAGGGGTGTGGGGAATTTATAGGAGGGTTAGGGAAAGGGATTTGGATCAAATTCTATTGGAATAGAGGTGGCGACGCATGCTGCGCTACGCAGAACTCGTCGGAGTGGCTGCTCAAGGGAGGAAATGAGACGGCGGGATGCCGAGTGGAGATGGGCCGGGACGGCGCGGTCATAGAGAGAAGGAGAAAACCAAAATAATAATGAAAAACAACGGAGCTTGATTAAATATCAAACGAACTCCAAAAGTTCTGAGAAAACTCTAGGAGACATATTCCAAATTGAAAAGCCAATCCAATTCAAGTCGGATTAATTTAAATTAACTCTTGTCTAATTTGTGAAATTCCAATTATGCTTTAATTAATTTGAGAATAAATAACAAAATTTTCTTGCTCTGACTTTTGATAAAAAGATTTTGAAAAGCTCTGAAAATCAGGATGTTACATCTGATCTCCCGGTCGTGCTCGTGAAAGGGAAAAAATCTTTCTTGAAGTAGGCCAGTGCCCAAGTCTCCCTAGTGCCCCACATGTTACTTAGGTGGCTATTACTATATAGGTCATGCTTCACAATCATCTATTGCCATGACAGATCGAATTCCCCAATAGTATCTGTGTCATTGATACATGCAAAGAAATTAGATTTGAACCCTTCCCTTGTATTGAATAATCTCCTAAGCTTCTCATGCGCTTTTCGCAACACATGCCACTTGCAACACCTATGTTTAGTGTTTAGAAACACATCATGTATAGCTGTTTTCATTGCTTGGTCCTGGTCCGTCATCAAACACTTTGGATGTTCTCCATCCATAGCAACCATCCAATTCTGGAACACCCATTTGAATATATCAATAGTTTCATCAGGAATCAAGGCACATCCCAACATTATCATCTGGTTGTGGTTGTTGATCCCTACAATTGGTGCGAATGGCATGTTATACCTATTTGTACAGAAAGTTGTGTCAAAGAAAGCACAATCACTGAACTTCTTGTATAGCTGTCCTGTCCTCCCATCAACCCAAAATAACCCCCTCACTACCTGAGTTTCATCTAGCTTAAATGCATAGTAAAATTGTGGGCTATCTCCTTGAAGCCTCTAAAAGTACTCTACGGTGACCACCATGTCATGCCAATTCAATGCTTGCCTCAGGACTGTCCTTATGTTTTCAAGATCTCTAGTTGTGTATGGAAGATTCCGGAGGCCCCCGTGCAGGTCTCCTAACAGTGCCATGATGTGTGAGGTCTGGATGTTGCGATGATGCAACATCTTCAAGAACTCATACTCTTCATATATGGTACTTTACGGTGAGATATGTAGAACCTTGTTCTCTCCACCTGAGTGACCATAGGGTGGGTGTGCTCCTCCCACATAACTGTAACCATGCTTGCTTTGCAATCGTGACGTTTCATCAAGTTTCGTTCCCTAGTATCACCATCTTTTCCAGGTAAACCATCTTGCTTCTCACTAGTTGATTCAATTCCACAATCGGCCATTGTTTCGCTGACTTTCACACTCGTTTTCCTTGTATGAGTACACTCAAACACCCTCCTGATCAACTGATTACTACCCTTCTTTTGGCTCTTCCTCGAGGACCCTATCCTTGTTCCAAACCCTAACTTGTGTGCATACTCATTGTAGATCTTTTGTGCCTCCTCGACTGTCTCGAACACCATTCCTACGTATGGAACAGAAAGCTCATTCATATTATCATTGCCGACAACATTATCTATTTCATCACCCTCATAAGTTCGTGCTTCCTCATCATCTATGTCCTGAAGTAGTCTGCTTGTCTCTATTTCGTTATCATAGACCTGCAATCAATGTTTCAAGGAGTCAGCCCATAATCTAAAAATTTCCTGTAGTTCTATCCTTCACTGCAATCAGTATTTGTTTCACACATATATGACAAATATTTATGGTAGTCGCTAAACATGTTCACATTATTAATTGTCCGAATGTAATCACGACATGTTTCAATACATCAAATTGATGCAAAGATGTTTCTTACATTCACACAAAATGTTTCTCACATTGCGCAGATGTGTTACCTACACATCAATTTACATCTACGCAACCTACTGGATGCAATAATCGTGTTTTCCATCGTAACACCACGAAATACATCTTTGCAGGGAGCTGGATCAAAGATCGGTTTGGAACCTTATCGTAACAACTAGAATGGAGTTGGTCTGCCAATCATCCCCGAAAGCAACAGGGGGGATTAAGGAAGTTCATTTGCTCCCCAATACCTTCCGCCATGGTTAAATCGTCCATCAGATTGGGTCCAGCAACTCGCGGCATAGACCAGAAACTATGATTATCCGAGAGAGGAAACTCTAAGTCAGGAATCAAATGCGCCATTTTTTTTCTTTCAAGCAATGACTTGGACCAATGAAGAACAAGATGGCAGCCATTGACGTAGCAGAACAAAGCAACGAAGCAGTAATTTTAGCTATTTCCTTACATGCATTCAATTAGTCCCAGATTTTTAGCTCTTTGTTTCACGGAAATAATCCACTAAAATGGGTCCAGATTTAAGATTCTGATCCAACCATCCATGGAAACACAAATCAACGTCCCAGAGCTATGCCTAAAAATCCTAAAATAGACATACCGATTTGTAGGGGTCGCCTTATTTTTTTCCTTCCCAATCTCTTCGATAGTACATCACCGTGAGTCAACTTTTGCTTTTACTTTTCTATTGTTGGTACTTCTCAATCTTTTGGTATGCATGGCTATAGATTACACACTCTTGTCTCCTTTACTAACATCTCTTCTTAATGATCCTCGCGAGTGATACTTTTCTTCATTCTTTTCATCAGAGGAGTACAAGGGCATCAATCTCGATCAACCAGATCTCACCTCAGATCTTAGTGCATCAATCGGTAAATGCATCTTTCTATGTTTCTTCAAGTTAAAAAGTGAGGTGAAGATACGTCTATATATATGAGTACTCGCTTGAATTTTTTTTACAGTGCAGGGACATTGGGTTACAATCTAATACAAAGGATTGATCCTACACGACAAATTCATTCTTTGCAGTGGTACCAAACTCTCCTTATTTCCCTATCATTATCATAATTCCGTAAGCATACATGTAGCGATAGCATGAGTCAGAATACTTGCTTATCCAACCGAGACATGAAGCATCATGGCAACTTATTTAATCACGATGCATGCAACCACCCCTTTTCTTATATCTTTGTGTAGAATTAGCTAATCGTAGTTGGAGTTTCGGGAAGTTTTCAGTATAGACTTGGTCTTTTGTATAATCATAGAGTTGCAGAATTTTTGCATACCAGAAATAAAAGAACTCCCTCACAGTTGGTGTCCTGGAAAGCCTTAATAGAGGCTTGGTCCATCGTACAACCGTGGAGCTGCCATTTATTATTATTTTTATATGGGACGTGAAAATGATTCCCTTGCGGTTGGCGTTCCGGAAAGCTTTGATATAAGCTTGGTCCGTCGTACAATCTTGGAGCGACATTTTTTTTTGCATATAAGAGATGAACAAACACTCTTGCAGTTGGCATTCTGGGAAGTCTTGATATAGACTTGGTCCATTATACAACCGCGGAGCGACATGTTTTCCTTTCTTTTGTTTGTCCTCCTTTTTTTGTACAAGAAATAAAAAGGATTTCTCTCACAGTTGGCATTCTTGGAAGCCTTGATATAGGCTTGGTCCGTCGTACAACTGCCGGGAGGCACAATTTTTTTCTATATAGAGATGAATAAACACTCTCGCAGTAGGCATTCCGGTAAGTCTTGATATAGGCTTGGTCCGTCGTACAACCTTGGAGCGACTTTTTTTGCATATAAGAGATGAACAAACACTCTTGCAGTTGGCGTTCCGCGAAATCTTGATATAGACTTGGTCCGTCGTACAATCACAGAGCAACATGTTTTCCTTGTTTTTTGTTTGTCCTCCTTTTTTTGTACAAGAAATAAAAGGGATCTCTCTCGTAGTTGGCATTCTTGGAAGCCTTGATATAGGCTTGGTCTGTCATACGGCTGCTGGGCGGCACATTTTTTTCTATGTAAGAGATGAATAAATACTCTCGCAATTGGCATTCCAACAAGTCTTGATAGAGGCTTGGTCTGTCGTACAATTGCGGAGCGACACATTTTTGTATGTAAGAAATGAATAAATACTCTCGCAGTTGGTGTTCCGGCAAGTCTTGATATAAGCTTGATCCGTCGTACAATTGCAGAGTGACACAACTTTTTTATTATGAGAGATCACTTAACACATTTTTTAACCGAACTTTTGGTCGCTTTAATTCCTTATAGGCATTCCCTATGGTTTCACATTTCCAATACTGCTATTCTATTTGCCATAGTATGTAACACGTCCATGAATATTATCTCCTTATTTACCGGTGCAGCATTATTAATGTCTTGTTCACGTGCCAATACCTTCTTCTTTTTTGCACACATGTAGATGGCATAGGAAGCCTCATTTTTGTCCCACGAGATGTCACTTTGCCAACTAGCCAAACGACAAATGTTCGAACCAGGAACCAGCGAAATAGCCAATCGGGTGATCAGAGGATTAGAAATACCACATGGCAATCCAGAATATGATAACCGTGGGTGGAAATCAGGGCCTTCCTTTTCAGCATGCTCCTATTACCCTCTTGCACCTTTACCTAGGCTTGATGAAGCTTTAACCCCGGGAACTCGCATAGTGTCTAAGGGTTTAGGTTGGGAGCATCACAAGGTCGAATATATTGTACCTCCACATGGATATACCGCATGGGGGACCCATGTTTTAAAGAAGTATTCTATTCATTTGAAAGGGAATGAAGAGGGTGTGGACTGCATTTGTGGAGCCATATATTGCTCTTTAGGTGATTACTCTATCTCCCCTCCACTGCTGAGGTCCCTATTGGAGAAGTGGAATCCCAACACGAATACATTTTTATTCTCGTGTGGTGAGCGCACGATCACACTCTTGGACATGCATAAAATGGCTGGGGTTCCTTTAGATGGAGATCCATACGAGGAATACGTCCCAGCTAACCATGAGCTAGATCCTTCATTACTCTTATATCCTAATTTCCTATCACAACTCTTAGACATCTGGCGCAGACTTGCTGTGGATGGCAGAGTGGGCTTTCAAGAGTGGTGTAATTATTTTTATAATCTCGAGGATGATTGTTTCCATATCATCACTCTCCAAGATGAACGAATTTATACAACAGCTTTTATTGCCCTTTGGCTTTGCCATTTTGTTGTTGCCGGTGGTGGACCATATATTTGCCCTGGGGTATTGGTGATGGCATCCTGGATCACTTTAGGATGTCGAATTTCTTTGGCTCCACCGCCCTTTGTTCTCTGTACTATTCACTTCGGCTGATTAGTACTCACCCCATTGGTCCTTCTTACATGAAGAGAGGCTGGCTAGTTCATTATGTTATTGGTTGGATGCGTGTACTTGAAGAAAATCTTTGGCAACAAAGCAAAAACACCACATTAGCCTAGATATAAACATTTGCTAGTGAAACCTGATATGGTAAATACTATGTTCAAGGCTCCACATCATTTCGCTCGTGACAAGGCACATGCTTTCTTCCAAGATCGTCGCAATATTTGCTGGAATCCTTATGTTTTAGCAAATTCCAAGGGAATATTTGAGCCAAAAGAGATTTTCTTGATTTCTATCCATAGAGGGATGCTTCCTTGGAGGCGTGGTTAGGGACCTGTGCACTGCCGAAC
>JAGXJF010004588.1:0-48104 GCA_019208055.1 Stipa capillata
CTAGTGATCGATCCCTTGATCTCTACCCTCCTCCCGCTTCCCCTCATCCACAACTAGCAGCATCTCCCATCCCAGAGGAAACCAAGCAACAATAGCGTGTGAGCTATGGTGCGGCTGCGGCTAGAGCGCATCCACATCCTGTAGTGGCTCCTCCCGGGTGGCACCAAGATGAACACCACGTCCGTGCTCGACGACAACGAGGCTATACACTATGTGCTAGGTGCGTTCGGTGTCGCCTACCCTGCTATTCTCTAACTCCACGGTTTTGCCATCCCACTATTCTCTAACTCGATGATTTTTTACCATAACTCTGACCCCTTTAGTTTTACCAACACAACGGGACCATGATTTTACCACGGCTCTGACCCCTTTAGTTTTTACTAACACCACGATTTTACCATTACTTGGACCCCTTTTGCTTTAACCTAACACCATGATTTTAACACAACTAGGACCCATTTTGCTTTACCTAACACCACGATTTTACCACGACTTGGACTTTCTTTGGGGTTGAATAAACAATTATTGTGATATAACTAATGGTTGGAACCTGGAGTTAAATCTTGAAGGTAATTATGTTGCTTGGAATGAAAGGGAGGAAGTGCCTAGTTGGATAGCTAAATCTGTAAACTGCTGCATGTGATGAATTGGTTTTAGCTCTCGCAAGCCCTAATAATGTTGTTTAGAATGAATGGATAATTTGTGTGGTTAGCGAGATGTGCCAAGTTTATAAACCATGTGGACTCAAATAGGCTTGTATGGTTTAAGTTTTAGGTGTATGTTTGATTAAAATTGCATATATGTGATGCATGTGCCTGAGCTATGTATCTAAATGGTGTAAATGGTGCCACAAATATGTGATATCCAGAATATGTGATATGAAAGCTGTGAGAAATTTGTGATAATATTTTGTTTTTTGAAATGTGCTTACTTTTTTTGAATCCCTAAAAAGTCATTACTGACGGGTACAAACCTCTACCATCAGTGAGGGGACAAACCTCTATGGAAAAGTCTACCGGTCAGTGGTGACCTATGCTGTCAGTGGTGAATTTTGTCACCACTGATGACTATTTACTAACGGACTAGAAACCTGTCAGTGACGGGGGTTTTCTGCTCATCAGTAATGACGTTTTTTGTAGTAGTGAGGGTTTATTCCTAACATGCTAGGTATCAACACAATTACACAAATAAAACCAAACTAACATAAACATGGTAGTACAAGAGAAAGCATATAAAATCGATCTACTATAAACTAAGTACAAAGCTACTATTCAAACCGTGATAGCAAAAGTACCTAAACATGCTATGTATATTATATATAACATGAGCCTAAACATGCTATGTATATTATATACAACATGTGTAGCTACTGTCTTCCTTTAACTATGTAACACATCACAAACTAGCAGGGGTACTTACACCTATGTACGAAACTTAGATAATACACCATTCTGGCTACCATTCACTCAGATTGGGTAAATAGAAAATAAACACTATTTATGCATGTAAAATATAGCATGGTTATCCATACACAGCTAACATAGGGTACTAGTAATCTAAGAAAAAGAATAAGTGACACTCAAACATCCTAATAGTACATAGTTAATTCAAATATGCAAAATTAAATAGCACTGGCTAGAGCATGAATTATAATGGGTTCAACAAATTCCCTACATAATTTCTATTCTGCTAGTCAACTAAACAGTACAAAAAGCAAAGGCTAATTACTGAACAATACCAATTTAAACTAAAATTGCACGAAATTCAACCAAATTTGAGAGATTTGAGCTAAGATGTAATCTAGTCAAGTAATTTAAAATCTAGTCTACAAGAGGGTGTTAGACAATCACTTGACTCTAACTCTACCTAAGTTTAGCATCTAACTCCAGCTATAGCCTGACTTTGAGATTACAGAGAGAAGCTAACTATAGAATAGACAAAGCAAAGAATAGAGGGAGAAACCAGAGAAGCAGAGCACAGGCCTCGGCTATGGTGGCTCACTAGAGAAGGAGCACGAGGGAGAGACTAGAGATGGTGAAAATGGGCTCAGGACGGTGCGCTGATGAGGAACGTGTGGTCGCTAGAGTCCGACGGAGCTTTGGTCATCATCAGCAGCCAACGCGAGCAACGACCACAATGGGTGAGCGTGGGGCGGGGCTATGGGCATCGATCCTTGGAATTGAGCGAGGGAAAAGACAAGGGGAATGGAGGGGATGCCATGGCATGAAGGAATCGACCAAGGACTCACCGTGGAGCAAGATCGGAAGGATGGAGTGGTGGCCGGAGTTGGGAAAGATGCGCCGATTCGGACGATGTAGGCGGCGATTCCAACAATGTAGGCTGCTGGGCTTCAAATTAGTTGAGGTGGAGCTCTGGCATGATAGGCTAACGCTCACGTGGCTCCAGCTAGCCGAAACACGAATGTTGGTGGCAGAGCTTCAAGTGGGGAGGGGGCAAGGAAGGAGAGGAACGGGAGGGGGAAAGGAGGTGAGAGGAGAGGGCAACACCATTTATAGATGGGGCACGGGCGGCTTGGCACCGGAGAAGTGGGAAGCCTGACCAGTAATTGCCGCGCTTATCGACAATGGCAGGCGCATGACGCCTTCGTCGTGCGAAGCAGATCACGGTAGGAGGGAGGTGGGGTTGATGGCGAGCCAGGTGGGGCCTGCTGGGGTGAGGGAGAACGAGCATAGCTCGAGAGGGGAAAGAGGCCCAGGTAGGTGAGGAGGAAGTGGAGATGTGTCAGATCGGGTGAGGAAGGAGAAAAGAGTCAGCCTTGGCCCAAGCGGGAAAAAAGAGGGAGCGGGAGCAGTGGGCCAGGCCCATGCGAAAGAGAGAGAAGGAGAGCAAGCTCGAGTGAGGTTTTGGCTTGATGGCCTGGGAAGGGATTTAAAAGAATTTTTAAATTAAGCAAATTGTAGAATATTAAATGAGCTCAAGAAAATATCAAATGGTCTTCAAAATTACTCGTAATCAATTGAGACATATAGTGTAATACCCATTTTCTACGATTAGGGTTTTGCATTCATCTCGCATGCATGCCATCATCCCTGCACCCACCTTGTGTAAACTTAAATCTATAAAAAATTATATTTTATAGAATACGTACATATCTCATCCCCGGTGGTTAGTTTTAGCAAACACCAATCAACTTATTTGATTTGCCCAATACCACCATTAGCAATAATAGGAGGAAAAGATCAATGATATCTTAGCTCAATCACCATACCAGGTCCCTATCCCAAAATTCTATCCAAATCATCATGCTTGCTAACTCAATTGAAGAATTGAGTCAAATTGTAAAAAGGACTAAATCGTAATTATATGATTAGACAATGCTCCTGTGGATGAAAAGTCATCAAAATTCATAAACAGCCATGAATATGGGAATTCTAACCACATATAAATTTTTGGAATTTTTGGAATTTTTTTTAACCTAGCTATAGTTCAAACTCATTTTCAAGCCATATTTGAATTTGAATCCAAATCCAGGTAAAACAGTGTCCAAATGACCTAACATTTTTACAGTAGGTCCCATAAGCTATTTTGAAGGTTGTGTAAAAATTTCAACTAAATTGGAGCTCATTTGAATGCCCAAATCAATTAGTTAGTGACCCTGTTGCAGAAAAATAGATAAAAAGAAAAAGAAAGGTTGTCTGATGGGCCGAAGCTTATTGGGCTGAACCCCGGCCCAGCCCGCCAGTGCAACCCGCTTTCCCCTCCTCCCTTTTCCCATTCTCCCTCCTGGAAGGCGCCCCCGGGCATTGCGCCTCCTCCCCTCTCTCACCCGGCGGCTGGGGCCCACCTGCCAGGCCTCCGGCTCCACGTCGCCGTCGACGAGAGGCCGAGAGGGGCGGTGCCTCCACCACCGGCGTCCCGACCGGCCGCCGCATTTAAAGACCGCTCGGACAGCCCGCTCGCCACCCCTTCTTCCCCGAACCCTAGCTCTCCTCTCTCCCGTGCCGAAGCACCTCACCGCGACACCGTCTTCTTCATCACCGGCCAAGGCTCCGGTGAGCAATCCCCGAGCATCCGGTGAGCCCCAACCGTACCCACCTTGCCCCCGAGCTTCCTCTCCACCTCCCTAACCCCCCTCCACCCCTTCCTTGCTCAGATCCGTGCCCGGAAGGCCTTCGCCGGCGTCGCCCGCAACTCCCCGCCGCTCCTCGCCGTTGCGAGCTCCTTCCCGGCCGCCGCTCCCTCCCCGTGACCGCGCATTGCCTTCGGGGTAAATCGCCGGTCCTCCCACCGCCTTCCCCGAACTCGCCGTGCCCCCAAACGCCATTCCGGTGAAGCTCCGGTGAGGCCACCGCCGTCCCAAGCCCCGGCCACGCGTGCAGTGAGAGAGAGAGAGGGTGAGGAAGAGAAGGGCAACGTGGCGGCTCGGGATTGGCTACCCGAGCCCAGTCAGCACCCGTGTAGGGCCCACGTGTCAGCGGGGCCGAGAGTGAGGGTAGGGTAGATTTTCGGGTGGAGTTAGCCAAATCCTTTTTGCAGAAAAATAATCCCGAAAAATGAAATTAGGGTTAGGGTTTATCCAATTTTTCCGACAATCTTCGTACTAGCGTAACTTTTGATCCGTAGCTCCGATTTGGGCAAATTTTACCTTTCTGGAAACCTTGAGAAATTTGCTACAATCTGGTTGAAACAAAATTTCAAAATTAGAAATGTAAACCCAGACCAAATTTGAGTTTGAATTAGTTCGTTCCTTTCGTACGATGTTTTCGTTAAATCCTAACTTAACGACTATAGCTCTGAATCGCGTAATTCCAATTGCGTTAGACTCATATTTCAGAACACTTCCACAATATCAATATTTTAGGACATGACCATTTGCTGAGAATAGCAATTTTCCAACCTAACATGAACTCGAACCTAATCTGACATGCATGCATGGTTAGGCCGGAAACCTAAGTTCCATAAATCAAAATTGATTAATTCTTGTTGCATTAGCTTCCTAACATCCAGAGGATGCTTTAGAAATGCATAAGCATGCTTTTATCCTCAATGCACAGCTCGTTGAAATTATTGGATAATTAGAGTGTTAACTAAATTGAAGTTATCACAGCATGAGCAGCTTATAAAACACACTCATTCTTGTTGGATGCGATGATGAATTGATTTAGTTAATCCCTTGCTGTAGGAAGTATACTTAATAGGCTGATTCTTGCATCCCGTAACCATGTCCCATGCATCCCCGATAATACCTAGTTAACTACTAACATGTACGCAAACCAACTTGATTAGGGTGAAGTACTGATCCTAATGCCAAACCCAAGTAAACATACAACTGTTGTTATCTTGCTTGAAGCCTGGTCTAGCAATTTTCCTAACTACACTATTAGTAGATTAGTTTAATTCATCAATTGATACTTGCGGTACACGCCATTCTAATTAACATAGTGATGATTCAAAACTAAGTTGGCATTCTGAATTGCTATTGATTAACTGATGCATATCTATGACCAACCGACCCACTAGTCATCCTCTAGCCCTCGCCATCCAGTTAATTGTGAAATTAGTTAAATTCTTTTCTTTACTGAGAAAAATACAAAAAGGGTACATCCTAGAGAATCTAGCTTAACAGCTAAAACGAAAATGTTTAGTATTATAATTCACCTAAAATCAGTATGAAAATATATCATCAATGCATCATGCTCCTCTTGGTGTTATTCATTGTTCTTCCCTTCGCCTTTTCCAGCGGGTGTTTTGACGTTCTACCGATTGTTCCGGCACTCCAATGAACTCTGCTTCCAAGCAAGCTCCATTGCTTGTTGATTAATCAATACATTTAGTGTTAATCTCTGTTTGGATTGATTAATTATGTTGACTTGGTGCTTATGTGAATGTTTGCTTGATCGGTGCTAGATACCGCACTAGTATGTGTAGGTCTTATTGTTATGCAACAGCTATGGCTGAGAATTTAACCTAATGCCCTATCAACTTGGAATTATTAAAAGTGAGATGTGAGAGCCGAAGGGGGTACGTGCACGATGGATAAGATTGGTATATTTGATGTCATGAGTGCGACCCAGGTGTAAGGAGAGTTTGTCGCTATGCCAATTTGAGGTGACTCCATCGTAGCACTCCTCTTGTCACGCGTGGACGTCAGCGGAAGTCACCGCTATGGGTATATCTGATGGCAAGTCTCGGTCACTTGGAGCCTTGCAACCTCCGAGTGAGGAGCACTCGTTATATCCATGGTAGTTGTACAGCCGGTGACGGACCGAGAGATTGATTGGAATGAATATGTGATAGATTGAGAACCCTCATGGTCGTTGCTGGAATCACCGCTATGGGCTTATCTGATGGCAAGTCTCGGTCACTTGGAGCCTTGCAACCTCCGAGTGAGGAGCACTCGATATTCCCATGGTAATTGGATTTGCCAGGACGGTCCAAGGGGGTTGATTGAACTTAATGGGTGTGGGCTACCCTCGACTGAATTGGAAATGATGACATTCATATTATTATGTTCATGTGTGTGCTTGTAAGTTGCTATTAGCTCTCTGTGGTTGTTCTAATCTATGCGCAGATGTTACCCCATTGTTATACCGTGGTTAAGATGGCTTCCGGCTGTTATTAAGTTGTTGCTAATGTCTGTTGAACCTGGAGTTAAAATGGTGTAGTTTATGTTTACTTTATCCCTTTTTATGCAACTTAACTGGATTAAATTCTGAACCTTCCCCACTTGTCAAATATGATTAATACCATGTTTTAATTAATTGATGAGTATGTCTTGCGAGTACGGTGGTTGTACTCACCTAGGTTTATCCTAGGCAGGTTCATGGAGCATTTTGGAGTTGACGTTCGCTGCTTCGGTTTACCACTTTCGGCTTCGACTTCCTTGGGAATGTTGTGGGCTGTTTTTGAGGTGGTTTCCACACCATCTCGGGTATTTTAATTTGTTTCCGCTGCTGCCCTTGTGGCTATTTTGGTGTTCATCGACCTTCGGGTCGCGTTGTATGTAAGATAAATACTGCCCCGAGTATTGTCACGGACCCGGGAATCAGATATGATTAGGGGAATGGATGGTCTCCAAGGGCCGAGGGACCAGTCGACCTGGTGGCACGGTACCTGCGCCGTACTCACCGAGGTGGAGTGATCCGACACCTGTCCACCGCAAGCCGGCCGGAAGCGACTAAACTTCCCAGAACCACATACAATTCCCTGATCCAGTGAAGGTTTAGAGTCGTTCTCGAGTTCTACTACGCAAAGCAAGGTCGGAGGAGCCCGGTAATTCTACCCACACCCTAACCTAGCTCAAGGGCTAGTGGGTCGCTCGAAAGCCCGGTAGAATGCACCCACACCCTGCCTGGCCGGCACAGCATCTCAGCCAGCGGGTCGCTCAACCGATACCGGCTCGACGTAGTACAAAGGAGAACAGCTTTAACCCTTCACAGCGTACCCATATACTTCATACCATACACGCATTGCATATGGGCAGCCTCGATAACACTTGTATATCACAGCAAAGCACTAAAGAGAAAGATTACCAGATAATTACAACACGTCCCATACTCGGGGCAGTGCTTGTCTTACAAACAACTTGACCCGAAGGTCGGTAAACATCAAAAGAGCCACAAGGGCAGCAGCGGAAACAAATTAAAATACCCGAGATGGTGGGGAGACCACCTCAAAAACAGCCCACAACATTCCCAAGGAAGTCGAAGCCGAAAGTGGTAAACCGAAGCAGCAACCGTCAACCCCAAATGCTCCGTGAACCTGCCTAGGATAAACCTAGGTGAGTACAACCACCGTACTCGCAAGTCATTGCTTATTAATTAATTAGAACATGGTATTAATCATGTTTGACAAGTGGTGAAGGTTCACAATTTATATCAAGTTCAAGTTGCATACAAGAGATAAAATGAACATAAGCTACACAATTTAATTTCAGATTCAACGGACATTAGCAACAAATTAATAACAACAGGAAAACATCTTAACCAGGGTATAACAATGGGGTCACATCTACGCATAGATTGGAACAACCGCAGGGAAATACTAGCGAACTTGCAAGCACACACACACGAACACAGTAATATGAATGTCACCATTTCTAATTCATTCGGGGGCAGCCCACACCCCAATTAAATCACATGTCCATCACAATAACAAATTCAATCAATCTCTCGGACCGTTACTGGCAATCGATCACCCTGAGTGTAAAGAGTGCCTTATCCCTTGGAGGTTGCAAGGCTCCAAGGGTCTTAGACTTACCTCAACTACACCCCAGCCACGATTCCGCTAACGTCCACGCGTGATAAGGGAAGTAACACGATGAAGTCACCTCAAGTTGTATATCGGCAAACTCTACTTACACCTGGCCGCATTCAACCGTCAGATAAATACCAATCTTATTCATCGTGCACACCCTCGGCTCTCACATCTCACTTAAGTAAGTTCAAGTGATTAGGGCAACCAAGTTTATTCTCAGCCATAGCTGCTGCATAACACTAGACTTACACATACTAGTACGACATCAAGCACAGATTAAGTAAGCATTCACGCAAGCACCAAGTCAATCCAATTAAGTATGCCAAACAAGATTAACACACAAGGTAATGATTAATCAACAAGCAATGGAGCTTGCCTGGGAGCCGGGGTGACGATGTATAACGTATCCACTAGCGTTCGTGAGGAAATCCGAAGTAGCCAAACTTCAATAAGAAGCAAATAACTTCTAGAAAGGAAAAGAGACAAATCTAAGGAACTATTGCGAACATTACAAAAATGCATGCGATGCAACTACGGTGGATTAAAACGAAGGTATACAATTACATAGGCAGGTTAATATTCATTCCAGATTTTGGGGTTAGTTTTAGTGGTGTTATAACTTTAACAATGGATGAAACTAGAATATGGATGCATGCAGAGAATATGATATGCAACTAAGGAGAAGAGCTTTAAACCTATAATTAGGATTAGGGCTCACTCGATCGATTCATAGATGTGGTAGATGAGGACATCGGGTCGTAATTATATTCTGGCCGTTAGGCGAATTGTGACACTAAGCATCTTAAGTTTGACTGTTAAGCTAGATTCTCTAGTATTCATGTTTTTGGAGGTCGTTTACATTTTTCTACGAGTTCTACAAGTTTAATCACATTTAGCATTTCCTGTCTTCTTCTCGTAGAAGAAATAATTTTACATTAAACTGGAATGTCTCTACTAAACATAGCATGCCTGTTAATTAAACCAAACAGTGGTCAATTTGGCTCCAATTAATTAAGGAAGATGGTTAATCTTTATTGTCGATCATTAGAACGGCGCCTTAAGAATGCCTGAAAACATCAGCCACTAATTGACTACTCACTTACTAATAGGTCACTAGTATTTTTCATGGTTTGAGCCTACTAATCAGATACAGGTTAGCCCATACTATAACCCGCGTGTTTATCAAATGGACTAGCCACTAGTCAGTGGATATTTGGAATATTTCAAAATGTTCAGACTTAGTGAGGTGAGCTAACTGTTAGTCATTAGAGCAACTAGAGCATTAATCATCTCATTAGCTTCTTAGTTTAACCATCGATGCCTCGATTGTGGTTTCGACTGAAGTTACACATGAGGCCTTGCTAATATGCCGGATGAGTATGATTACCACTGAAGTAGTACTGCCCGAGATAATGCAACAGTGTAGCCCTTGGATTATCAAATGGGTATAAGCTATGGATATATGATAGTGTACCAAATTAGCTTATCCTGTAGGTGTTAATATCAATCAGTTAAATCATCCCCATCGTTATCACAGTGGTTACTTCTTTTCCTGGCGTAAAGAGTGATTGCAGTAGCTAGTTATTAGACAGGTATCAGAGGCACTAGCGTATTGGTCAGCAACTATCCGTGGCCAATATTTGACAAAAATGATATTAGTGAGTTGGTCTTAGCAGGTATTAGTACGATAGTTAATTAACTACTTAATTAATTTCAGTAGCGCTGCTAGGGAATGATCAAAATTCATGAGGTATGTTAAGCACAATCGTTGCTCACTCATACAATTAACCAACAATTCCATTGATCAGCATGTTAATCATATAATCCTTACAGCTTTCTAGTTATCGGTTATGTCAGTCATCAAACAATTAACCGTCTTGACGTAGTTAGTCGGTAGCCAGTATAGAGCATCAATTATATTCATCACCGCTAGCATGTATTTGGAATCATTAGCCTGTTTAATTTGTCTTGAGCTCAAATATTACTAATCGACTACTTAACTGCTATCAACCAATGTAACTATCAACCGCTAACCCCACCATTAACGCTTACAGTTAATCATTAATCCTAACGCCTAAATACCTATACCGTTTTAATTGCCATCGGCGGCTCAGAAAACAGGAGATGGCACAGACGGGTTTGGCCTCACCGGCTCAGGGCAGAGGTGGCGCTGGTGTTGATGTCATTGGGGGAGAAAAACGGAGAGGATCTTGGGCCCTCGGGTCTGCCGAGAGTGGCGAGCTCGCCCACGGGGTCGGCGTTGTCGATGGCGCGCTCTGGTGGCTTGGTGGTCGGCGAAGATGTCGAGGGCGGCGTGCTCCAGGCTCGTCGGGGACGGGGTAGAACTTGAGGACGGGCGGCGATGAGGAGCTACGGCGTGGGGGAGGCCGGTGGGAGATCGACGGAGGAGGGGCTTGCTCGGGTGCCTCACCGGCCACCACGACCGGCGCTAGGGCGGGGACGACGGCGAGCGGATGGGCGCGGCGGGGTAGCAAGGGAGATGCGGCGGAGGGAGAGGGCGCGCCAGAGAGGAGCCGAGGGGCGGCGGCGCGCAAGGGGGGAGAGGTGGCGCGGCAGAGGGCGAGGGCCGACGGCAGAAGTGGCGTGGCTCAGGAGGTGCGGCGGCGCGCCAGCAAGGGAGAGGGGCGGGGAAGTGAGAGCGGGCTGATGAGGCGCGGCACCAGTGGAGCAAGGGCGACCGGCGGGAGCTAGGGCGGAGGAGGCACGGGTGGCCGGCGGGGTGAGCTAGACCGGCGGCTTCCCTTGGAGAGGTCAGCAGGAGAGAAATTTGGGGGCAGAAGAAGATAGCAGGGGAGAAGAAGGAGGCGTGCGGGGTGGCAGGCGACGTGGAGAAAAGGGGAATTGCAGTGGGAGGCATGTTTGCCAGGTGGAGCAAGGGGTGCTGCCAGCGGGACCCACGGGACAGGTAAGGTCTTTTCTTTATTTTGTTGTATTTCTTTGCTGCTTTAAAGTTAGTAAATAAAAGTCTATAGACCTAGTTTAATTGCATATTTTAACACTTTAGTAGTATAGTTCAAAAATGAAATTTCAACCCTAGGCACTTGAATTATCTCTTCGATTATTTTTCATCAATACGACAGTTAACTTGTAAATATAAAATTTTATTATACTTGGAGTACAGGAGGATTAGTTAATTAACTTATCTCAATTTTGTTCGAGGAGGCCAGCTTTGAAAAGAAATAACTCTAGGTCTAAATATACAAACGAGTTCTACTTGACTTGCAAAAATTTATGGAGGATTAAATTAGTTGGGAACATATACAAATTTTGAATCACGAGTTTTTAGTGGCATTGGTTTCACTGTTTTATTTCATATTATTCGTAGGACCATTGATGCGGAGGGCTCCCGATCTTCACGATTTGGACCAAGATAACTAGCAAAGCCTACGAGGAAATCCCACCCCAACAACAATCCCCAAACGAGAAAGCCTTTGAGGAACTAGGAAACCAAGTCAACCTTACTCTCAATTGAATGCCACGTTTACCACTCGGAGGCACGCGCCGATCCGTTCAATCCAAGAGGAAAGAAAGGCCTATAGGGTGGAACTCCCAAATCTAGAGGGATGAAACCCTAGATTAAGGAGCAAAGCTCTACTTTTAGTCTTAACAATAGGTCTATCCCTAATTAGGGTTTTAAGACGGGTATTTATAGGGCTAACCCCGTAACCCTAGGGCACTAATCCAAAAGGGTACATGGGCCTCGGCCCGTTACTGTGCGCAGACAGTACACCCGGACATTCCGGGGTAACTTGTCCGGAATGTCCGGCCGTAGGGCCCGGACATTCCGGGGTAAGTTGCTCGGAATGTCCGGACGTCATATTCAATGGACGTCCGGAGGGTCGGAGCTGACACTCCGGGCAGCAGTCGTCCGGAGTCTCCGGGCCTGTCCGGAGTGTCCGGGCGTGGAGCTAGGCTGCGCTTCTCTCGGCCACCCATCCGGAGTCTCCGGGCCTGGAGCCGGAGTCTCCGGGTACCTGCCCGAGGGGTGCTTCGGCCACCCCTCCGGAGTCTCCGGGGCAGGGGCCGGAATGTCCGGGCACCTGCCCGAGGGGCGCTTCTGGACGGGGTCGCCCGGAGTATCGGGGTAGAGTTCCCGGACACTCCGGGTGTGTTGCAGCGGCTTCTGGCTGAGGCGCCCGGAGTATCCGGGGTAGAATTCCCGGACACTCCGGGTGTGTTGCAGCAGCTGGGTTCTTCCCCCCCCTTGGCTGGTTCCTCCCTCCCCTCGGCGTCGTCCCACGTGGTTAATCCTTCATACCTGAGCAAACATAGGGTCAACGCATTAGGTAGTAAGCCATTCACATGCGAATCAAGTGGAGACGCGTGAAGGACTAGCGTCACCTCGTGTTGGATAGCTTTAGCGCGAGCTCTAGTCATTGGACCACGGGGTGGACTTGGAGGAAGTGAACTTGGAGGGATGGAAATACCCTTGGTGCAGGAGATGTCCGCATCATCCCCCCCTTCTTGAGAAGGAGTCGACCTCGACTCCAAGTCATTGTAACCATGGAAGGGTGAGAGATCCGCGACGTTGAAAGTGTTGCTCACCGAGTACTTGCCCGCCGGAAGATCAATCTTGTAGGCGTTGTCACCAATGCGGTGAAGCACTTGGAAGGGTCCATCGGCACGAGGCATAAGTTTGGACTTGCGTTCTTCGGGGAAACGCTCCTTGCGGAGGTGAACCCACACAAGGTCATCGGGGTCAAACACCATCTTCTTCTTGCGTTGGTTGACTTTAGTGGCATGACGAAGTACTTGGTGCTCGATGGTGGCCCTTGTCGTCTCATGGAGCTTCTTGATGAACACCGCTCGCTTGTGAGCATCCATGTTGACTCGCTCGTGTAGCGGTAGTGGAAGAAGATCGAGGGGTGTAGAGGGGTTGAAGCCATACACCACCTCGAAAGGGCTCAAGTTTGTGGTAGAGTGTACCACACGATTGTAGGCGAACTCCACATGGGGAATGCAATCCTCCCATTCCTTCAAGTTCTTCTTGATCATGGTGCGGAGGAGAGTTGATAAGGTGCGGTTGACGACCTCGGTTTGCCCATCGGTTTGTGGGTGGCAAGTTGTGGAGAAGAGGAGCTTGACTCCCAACTTGGCCCACAATGTCTTCCAAAAGTAGCTGAGGAACTTGACATCGCGGTCGGAGACAATGGTCTTGGGCACACCGTGAAGCCTCACAATTTCCCTGAAAAACAAATTGGCAACATGTGAAGCATCGTCGGTCTTGTGGCAAGGAATAAAATGTGCCATCTTGGAGAACCTATCCACAACCACAAATACAGAATCCCTCCCCGTTTTGGTCCTAGGCAGCCCAAGTACAAAATCCATACCAATATCCTCCCAAGGTGCACTAGGAATAGGAAGTGGAGTATAAAGGCCGTGGGGGTTCAGTTTTGACTTAGCTTTGTGGCATGTGATGCATCGTTGGACGAATCTCTCCACGTCTCGTCGCATCTTCGCCCAATAGAAGTGGTTGGACAGCATCATGTAGGTTTTATCTCTCCCAAAATGTCCCATCAAGCCGCCACCATGTGATTCCTGCAAAAGGAGCAAACGCACGGACGACTCGGGGATGCAAAGTTTGTTAGCTCGAAAAAGGAAACCCTCATGCATATGGTATTTATCCCAACCCTTTCCTTCTTGACATTTAGCAAAAGGGGAGGCAAATTCAGGGTCATTAGCATATAAATCTTTTAAGCACTCTAAACCCAAAACCTGGACTTCGAGTTGATTCAAAAGGGTCATTTTGCGGGAAAGAGCATCCGCCACAACATTCTCCTTACCCTTTTTGTATTTGACTACATAAGGGAATGTTTCAATGAATTCAACCCATTTTGCATGCCTACGGTTCAATTTAGCTTGGCCTTTAAGATATTTTAATGACTCATGATCGGAGTGAATAACAAACTCTTTTGGCCAAAGGTAATGTTGCCACACCTCAAGAACACGAACCAAAGCATACAATTCTTTGTCATAAACCGGGTAGTTAAGTTGAGCACCATTCAATTTCTCACTAAAATAAGCAACTGGTTTACCCTCTTGCATGAGCACACCTCCTATACCGATCCCACTAGCATCACATTCTACTTCAAAGGTTTTAGTGAAATCCGGTAAAGCAAGCAAGGGTGCCTCAGTTAAGCGTTTCTTTAACTCTTGAAAAGCATTTTCTTGAGATTGCTTCCACACAAAAGGAACATTCTTTCTAGTTAACTCATTCAAAGGGGAAGCAATGGCACTAAAATCTTTTACAAAACGACGGTAGAAACTTGCTAGGCCGTGGAAGCTACGAACTTGACTCACGTTGATAGGGGTAGGCCAATTTTTAATTGCTTCAATTTTAGATTCATCTACCTCTATGCCATGAGTAGAAACAACAAAGCCTAAGAACACAAGCTTCTCCGTACAAAATGTGCACTTCTCAAGATTAGCAAATAAGCGTTCATTCCTAAGCACTAGTAGAACTTGCTTAATGTGAGCAACATGATCATGCAACGTTCTACTGTATATGAGAATGTCATCAAAATAGACTACCACAAATTTTCCAATGAATTGGCGCAAGACATGATTCATTAAGCGCATAAAAGTGCTAGGAGCATTAGATAAACCAAAAGGCATAACAAGCCACTCATAAAGACCAAATTTGGTTTTGAAGGCGGTTTTCCATTCATCTCCCTCACTCATTCTTATTTGGTGATAGCCACTCTTCAAATCAATTTTAGAGAAAATGGTTGCGCCGCTAAGCTCATCTAGCATGTCATCTAAGCGTGGAATGGGATGGCGATATCGCACAGTGATATTATTGATAGCACGACAATCAACACACATGCGCCAAGAGCCGTCCTTTTTGGGGACAAGAATGACAGGAACGGCACAAGGGCTCAAGCTTTCGCGAACATACCCCTTGTCAAGTAGCTCCTGTACTTGACGTTGTACTTCCTTGGTCTCCTCGGGGTTGGCGCGGTACGGCGGCCGGTTGGGAAGAGGCGCTCCCGGGATGAGGTCGATGCGGTGCTCGATGCCTCGAAATGGGTGGAAGTCCCGCCGGGATCTCATCGGGGAAGACGTCCTCGAACTCCTGCAAAACACGAGACATAGCTAGAGGAAGTGGAGGTGAGTCGTTAGCTAAAGCTACTACATCTTTGTACACAAGTACAAAGTGTAGCGGAGATGGGTTATTCCTCACTCCTCTCATCTCGGCTCTGGTGGCTAGCATCACTAAGCCTCTACTCTCTTCCTTGCTCTTTTCTCTCAATTTGGGCTTGTGGCTCTCACTCACCGAAAGGTGGAGGTCACTCAAGGTGGTGCTCTCTCGCTCACTCCTTTTCTTCTCATCTTGTAGCCTTGCCAACTTCTGAGCATTGTCGGCGATGATTTGGCTTGGTGTCATAGGCCGTAGCACGAACTCCTTGTGTTGCCACCGGAAGATATACTCATTTGTGTGCCCATCGTGGCGTGCCGATCGATCATATTGCCATGGTCGGCCCAAGAGAAGGTGGCATACCGTCATTGGCACTACATCACACTCCACGGTGTCTTGGTAAGCTCCGATCTTGAAGGCAACTTGTACCGTGTATTGTATCTTGACGGTGCCACTATCGCTCAACCATTGCACATGATAAGGACGAGGGTGCTTCTTGTACTTCAAGTTGAGCTTGGAGCAAAGTTCTTGACTCGCCAAATTGTGACAACTCCCACCATCGATTATCACCTTGATGGTTTTGCCGTCGATTGCGGCCTTGGTTTGGAAAAGATTGCATCGTTGCTCGGGTTCATCTTGGAGTTGGACGGTGAGGATCTTCTTGGTGACGACGAGTGACGGTCCCGACTCGGTCTCGCAATAGATTCACTCTTGTCCATACTCTTCTTCTCCTTCTTGTTCAAGTCTTGCTACCTCTTGGATAGCATCAATCTCGCCTTCGCTTGCCGACTCATACTCGCCCTCTTCGGTGATCAACATCACACGTGCATTGGGGCACTCTCTTTGCATGTGGCCACGCCCTTGGCACTTGAAGCAAACAATGTCACGGGTCTTGCCCGTTGAAGCCATTGAGGAAGCATTGCTTCTAGCGGGGGCATCCTTTGAAGATGAGGTGGTAGGGCGGCTCGCATTGGTCCATTGACGCACGCTTGTACTTCCACCTCCCATGTGACTTTCTGACTTGGTTGAGGTTGGCCTTGAAGCAAACTTGGTACTCGAAGTGGGGCGAGGAGCAACTGCCGCGGTACGTGGAGTGTACGGAGTGGTACGTGCGGCATAGGTTGAAGTCTTAGAGTAGCGAGCATCTTCTTGTACTTGGCGCTCGACCTTGATGGCTTGATGCACTAGCTCCACAACGGTGTTGTAGGGTTGGTAGTCGGCGATGCGCTTGATTGGATGATTCAACCCGGCCAAGAAACGGGCCATAGTCTGCTCTTCGGTCTCTTGGACATTGGCTCGGATCAAGGCGGTCTCCATCTCCTTGAAATATTCCTCAACTGACCGACTGCCTTGCTTGAGGTCTTGGAGCTTCTTGAAGAGGTCTCGCTTGTAATACTTGGGCACAAAGCGGGCCCGCATCTCTCTCTTCATCTCCGCCCAAGACATGACTGGAAGCTCCCCATGTTCATCTCGCTGATTCTGCACTTGCTCCCACCAAATCAGTGCATACCCATCAAACTCAAGGGAAGCCATCGCTACCTTCTTCTCTTCAGAGTAATTGTGCATCCGAAAGACCTTGTTCACCTTTAGCTCCCATGTGAGGTACTCTTCGGGGTCAAAGGAATCACCGGAGAACTTGGGCATTGTGAACTTGAGCTTGCCAAATTTTTCTTCTCCATCTCCTAGTTGACCTCTCTGCCGAATATGGACTCCCTCATCATGATGATGTCTTGGATGTCTTCTCCTGATCCCTGGGTCTTCATCTTCAGGTAGACGGAAGCTGGCTCCTCCCTCTGAAGCACTGTCCTCATGTTCAGCTCGTCCATGATGGCTCCTTGTTCTCCTCTGATTGTGGGGCTCAAGAGGTGGAACTCGGCCTCTGGTTGTCGAGAGGGGTGCTCGGGGTCTAGCATTGTTCCGAGCTCGGGCTCGCCTGGCGGCCATCTCAGCATCAGTCTCATCAATGGGTTCCTCTTCATCAATCTCAGCTTCTGGAATTGGACCTCGGAGGGCTTGAACAACCTCTTGTATAATGCTGGTCTTCATCGACTCCATCTGTTGGGTCATGTCGTGTCTCAGATTGTCCACAGTGTCAAGGAGGCTCCGTTGGAGGGCCAAGTGTTGCCCTCGAGTCACGCAATCCTCATTACCGCTCGCTCCGTCCCTGGACATGGTTAGTAGCACAGCAATATATGTGGAAATCGGAAAGTTGGAACTCTCTCACCTCACTTACCACCGAAGTCCTCGCTTCCTTGGATTTAAAGGATCGGAGGGCCGCAGAGGGTAAAAGTGACCCTTGAGGGTAGGTTGAAGAAGGTTCCAAGTCCTCAAAGTGCTAACTCAACAAAGCTTTTAGTGGATTGTGGAAAGGATTAGCACCAAACACTAAGCAACTGGGTAAAGAGATATTGCAACAATTGGTAATGATCCACAATAGAAACAATGCAATAAGAGTTGATCTCAAAAGATATAAGCGAAGCTCAACAACTCACACACAAAGATAATGGGATTTGTGCAACCAAAGAAATGAGCTAGTACAAAATTGACCTAGCGAAGACTATAAGCTCGTGTTGCACAAATTCTAGGAAAGACGCTAGCTCGATTGCAACAAGTAGGGTTAGAAGATTTGCACACTTGGCTACCCTTCCTATTTGGTTGCCCACTCAAGCTATCGCATTTCTACAAAGGATCATTGGCATTTGCTTCTCTTTTTTTTTGAATCTTTCTTTCTTTCTTTCTCTTTTTTTTTATGCTTCTTCCTTTCTTCTTTTATGCCAAGATCTTACAAGACTATCGCGATCGAATTGCTTGGGGCAAGGATCTACTAGATAGAACAAGTGCGCAAGGCCCTAGCAATCATCGAAGAGCTAGTCTTGATAGGATCAAAGTTGTCGCAAAGGAAGAAGTTGGCTCTCAAAGAAAAAGGATAGAAGAAGGGGTTATACCTCAAGTGTTGAAGCCTGGAAATTGCACTGCCCGGAGATTTCGGGGTAGGTTGCCCGGACACTCCGGGTGAAGGGTCCGGAGATTCCGGGGTAGAATCCCGGACACTCCGGGAGTCGTCCCGAGAGAGGTTCTTCTGCTGGCCGGAGACTCCGGGCTGGGCCGGATACTCCGGGTGTGCTGGGGAAAATCAGATCCAAAACAGGGGCGGCTCGAAAATCCACGAAACGGAGGGGGAAAACGAGGAAAAAGGTCAAGGCAACGCAAAGGAAGGCTAGATCAACAAATATGGCAAAGATCTAGTGGACCCCAACCAACCAAAGCTCACCCAAAACCTCAAATTGCATCTAGATCTCAAATAGGGCTCTTTTTGTGGGGTTTTCGAAATAGGCAAGAAAAACCAAAATAAAGGCTAGAAATTGGGGGTAGAGAAAAGGGGGATACAAATCCAAATCGTGGAAACCTTGAGCTCTGATACCAAGTTGATGCGGAGGGCTCCCGATCTTCACGATTTGGACCAAGATAACTAGCAAAGCCTACGAGGAAATCCCACCCCAACAACAATCCCCAAACGAGAAAGCCTTTGAGGAACTAGGAAACCAAGTCAACCTTACTCTCAATTGAATGCCACGTTTACCACTCGGAGGCACGCACCGATCCGTTCAATCCAAGAGGAAAGAAAGGCCTAGGGTGGAACTCCCAAATCTAGAGGGATGAAACCCTAGATTAAGGAGCAAAGCTCTACTTTTAGTCTTAACAATAGGTCTATCCCTAATTAGGGTTTTAAGACGGGTATTTATAGGGCTAACCCCGTAACCCTAGGGCACTAATCCAAAAGGGTACATGGGCCTCGGCCCGTTACTGTGCGCAGACAGTACACCCGGACATTCCGGGGTAACTTGTCCGGAATGTCCGGCCGTAGGGCCCGGACATTCCGGGGTAAGTTGCCCGGAATGTCCGGACGTCATATTCAATGGACGTCCGGAGGGTCGGAGCTGACACTCCGGGCAGCAGTCGTCCGGAGTCTCCGGGCCTGTCCGGAGTGTCCGGGCGTGGAGCTAGGCTGCGCTTCTCTCGGCCACCCATCCGGAGTCTCCGGGCCTGGAGCCGGAGTCTCCGGGTACCTGCCCGAGGGGTGCTTCGGCCACCCCTCCGGAGTCTCCGGGGCAGGGGCCGGAATGTTCCGGGCACCTGCCCGAGGGGCGCTTCTGGACGGGGGTCGCCCGGAGTATCCGGGGTAGAGTTCCCGGACACTCCGGGTGTGTTGCAGCGGCTTCTGGCTGAGGCGCCCGGAGTATCCGGGGTAGAATTCCCGGACACTCCGGGTGTGTTGCAGCAGCTGGGTTCTTCCCCCCCCCTTGGCTGGTTCCTCCCTCCCCTCGGCGTCGTCCCACGTGGTTAATCCTTCATACCTGAGCAAACATAGGGTCAACGCATTAGGTAGTAAGCCATTCACATGCGAATCAAGTGGAGACGCGTGAAGGACTAGCGTCACCTCGTGTTGGATAGCTTTAGCGCGAGCTCTAGTCATTGGACCACGGGGTGGACTTGGAGGAAGTGAACTTGGAGGGATGGAAATACCCTTGGTGCAGGAGATGTCCGCATCAACCATACATTAAGGTTTTTGATCTGAGTCATGTTCGAACTACCTACATGCATGCATGCAAAAGAAAGAATCGTTTTTGTTCGCGATAATTTACACTGACCTTGTATTTGAGAATAGGGTCACTACAAGTATGGGATGTGTTAAAAATCATCTGGTAATCCTCCTCTTTAGTGCTTTGTTGTGATATACAAGTTGTTATTGGGGCTGCTCATATGCAATGCGTGTATGATATGAAGTATATGGGTATGCCATGAAGGGTTAAAGCTGTTTCTCCGTTTTACTACGTCGAGCAGGTATTGGTTGAGTGACCCGCTGGCTGAGATGCTGTGCCGGCCAGGCAGGGTGTGGGTGTATTCTACCGGGCTCTCGAGTGACCCACTAGCCCTTGAGCTAGGTTAGGGTGTGGGTAGAATCGCCGGGCTCCTCCGACCTTGCTTCGCATAGTGGAATTGGGAACGACTCTAAACCTTCACCGGATCAGGGAATCGTATGTGGTTCTGGGAAGTTTAGTCGCTTCCGGCCGGCTTGACCAACGGTGAAGGCATACGACGTTGGTAAGCGTATGGTGCGTTGGTTGGGTGTCGGACCACTCCGCTTCGGTGAGTACGGCGCAGGTACCGTGCCACCGGGCCGACTGGTTTCTCGGTCCTTGGCGATCATCCGTTCCCTTAATCATATGTAATTCCCGGGTCCGTGACAGCTTGGTATCAGAGCCGAGCTAACTGTAGGTAAACCATGCAGGTGGTCGTTAGCTAAGGATTGATGTTGTCAAAATTATTTATAAAACTAACAATGAGTTTCAACAAGAATAAGTACGGCTCATTTTACTCCTTATCCCCTTCAATCTTAGATCTGAATTTTCTTCTTCTCTAATTCATTTGGTTGCAAAAAATGTTTATACATCTCACCCCATCTTGCTTTCCTATGCAAGATGTCTCTCGAATGCTTTAACCCTTTTGCATTTCTATTCCTCCATCCGTGCTGAAGTACCACACCTTCTATCATCAACTATTCTTTGACATGTCAAACTCTATGACCTTCAGCGCTATCTACCTTACTGTAAGGACTTATCTCCGTCATAATGATAAAGATCTCTACCTTGCCAATTGACTTTCTGGCTAACCCATATTCCCCGTTCCTTGGAGGACACGGATATGTTCGTCCTCTCTTTATTTCTTCATCCTACCTCTTGAGCCAGCTTATGGACCCTTCCTCCATATTTTGGATGAAACCCTCCCACTCATTCAATCCTTGGGGTCTATACCTCAAGGTAAAGAATTCTTCTCATATTATGCCATCCTAGTGGATTCTCACACAATTAAGGTGTGTGCTGTCCCAAAATTTCAGCAAGCCAAACTTGCTTCTCGGCATCTTGAATTAAGCTTCTCCTTCTAAAAATTGGCCAAGGGATTAAGCCTTTTCATATGAAAATTATGGCTGCTCAATTATTCTTGCCTATTATGCTGAAATATTTCACTCGAAGGTGTTGGCAATTTCAGCTGTATGCAAGAATATCGCGTGTTATTCATATGGAAGATATTAATTTCTAGCTCTTGCGCAAATTGTAAACATGTCTTCCGGATGCCTAAACATGTCTAATGCCATTGCACAAGTCACTTCTAACTCATCTTATTGCAATTCATGCCCATCGTGACTATATGTCAAGAATTCATTCCCATCTCAAAGCTTTGTATAATTGTAATAGAGAGGCCACAACTTAACCAACAACTCCTAATGTGTTAATCCTGATCCATCTAGCTCTGTCTCGATTGAGAAATTTCAGAAAGCCCCCAAAACCTTGTTGGTATACTTTCCAGTAACTCAATTCCTCTAAGTATTCCTTCTTAACTCGGAGCATTCCACCTATTTAAAGAAATTGATCTGAGTATCATGATATTTCTCCTTGTGACCATGAGCATACCTCCTTTAACCCAATCATCCATCCTAGATTAAATACGAGGAATCCAAAATTAAAATGTTTGTGGCTACATACCTTATCACCTTCACCATGGTTAAAATCAGCAAAGATTGGTATGCTATTAGTAATGGAAGGACTGTCCAAATTCCCCAAATTGTTATGTCGCCCAACCATTTTCGCCACGAACCTTGTTTTCAAAACCTAAAAGCCCCAATCTTGCACCATATAGTCCTTTGCTAGTCTGACTTCCTTAACCCTGTCGATTGAGTGTCAACCAATGGTTTCCACCTCCCATGCTTATATAGCATCCTTAGTATACAACCTTTCTTTTGTCCATTTCAGTGCCAGTGGACGCAAAATCAGCTAACCAATTGTTTAAGCTCTAGCTCATTCCTACTCCCAGCCGTGGTTATCCTCCTTCCTTCTCTGAAGAAACATTCTTGGAGAGTCTCCTTAGTTGTCCAATAACCCCTCTGGAGAAATCCGGAAGTACTCACCTCTCATGTTTATGATGAGGAAATCGATCTCCTAAGCTTAAGCCAATATCCTGAAATCCCGATGACTCGACTATTGATCTTATCCCTGTTTTCAACCCTCTCAAGGTGATTGGATAGTACTATGACATAAAGCAGAAGAAGACCTATAGCCAAATATCGCAACTACGAGATATGCTCCAGCTGAAGTTGCTCCTTTAAAGTCCAAGGGATTCTCCCGTCTTCTTTCAAGTAATCCGGTGTTTTCCTTTATCCCTTTTTGGGAGAATTCTCGTCTCGCATATCTAATCCCGAACTCATTTTGCTTATGCTTTTCGATACCTTCATATCATTCTCTACCAACCTTTTTGTGTTCTCACTCTTTTAAGTCCTGCTCAAAGCTAAAGTCTTCGACTGAATGGAAGTTGATCCAAGCTTTGGTCCAGTCTTCCCCTCCCTCTTCTTTGTTAACAAGAATGAAAGGAGTTCCATACCAATCTTATAATGTCTTGTTTTACCTCGAGGATGTGAATCTGTACATGGTAGATTATTCAGAATTGATGCACAAGCACTCGGTATCATAGAATGATGTCATGCCCATGTCAGAACGTCAATAGGGAGCCTGATCACCTCCTCGTTGATGGTACTACATGCGGTACGGGATTATTCCTTGGTCCCGACAATTTTGAACTATCACCTGTACAGAGCGATACATCCAAACCATTCTCATCTAATAAACCTTGCTAGCAAGATTGAACGAGACCTCAGACCAATCTTAAAGATGTTCTGTTCCACCTTAACCCTTTAAGTTTCTAAAATGTTGGAAGATCTGGAGTTGCTCTTATACATACAATATATACCTATTCTGCGAATGATTCGGTGTATATGCGTCTGTACTCGATACCCTAGAATGCTTGCGTACTCACCTAGAACACCAATAGGGAGTCTGGCCAACTCCTCGTTGATGGTACTATGTGTAATACGAGACTATTCTTAGGTCCCGACAATTCCAGAATTACTGCCATGTTTAGCACAATCTCGCCCGAGACATTCCAGAGGAAAGGTGCATGCCGTGTTTGTCATGCATGGCAACCCCGTTCCATCCATCTTCAAATGAATCTCCATCTTGAGGCCGCAAGCTTTTGATGCTTGTGAGCATTTCAGTTTTCTTCCTCTCTTTAATGCTATAAATGGCATTGATCTGACATTCTTCTCCTTTCTACTACCATAAATGACTGGAGTCCATCTAAACAAATTGAGAACCCTTCTTTCGACTCCTTATGTTTCAAGAGAGTCCATTCCTCCCCGATATCCTTTGCGTAGGGATGATCTTGGCCTCGCTTTTATTCTTCTCTCTTTTGTTCAACCCTTCCCTTTCTGAGTTAGAGATCTCAGCATATTACTATCGCCCCTCACCCCTGTGAAGCCTCTCTGATGCCCCAATCCAACTCCTGATTTCTCTCACCAAGTAATCATAAACAGATACTTCAATTGCTTCAGAGCCACCATCCTCACCATCTTGGTCATTCCCTGCTCAAGCAAAGATAGCTGTTCATAATAGCTCTTCTCACTCAAACCAACAATCTTGAATTCTGAATTTGCAGGACTGACGAAGTCCTTGCACTCCTCCTCTCTCAGATGCGGTTATTACTGAAAATAATAACTTGATCTAGTTTTCTTTTTCCAGAACTGGTGTAGAAGTCAATTAGTGATCCCATGTTTTGCTATCAACAACTCGAAGAGCAATATGGTGCTGCCTAAGTGATCATCGATCTCCTTTTCTAAGGTGGCACATCTCGTCTCCTTCAAGTCCACCAACCCCCTCCTTTCGAACTTCTCGCTTAACCCGAAGTTGTTTCCACCCCATGTTAAAATGCATGATACTCCCCACCTCCCCGGTTGAATGATGCCCAAGGCTCCCAATTGGGTACACTTGTGGGCAGCTTTTCGTTCCAAGCTCAAGTGCCTCCTTGATAGAAGCACTTGGTCACCTCGTCCACCCCTGCCTTTTCAAAATCATCTCCTTAAGGTCTACTTTATCTGAGGACCATGAAGCTTCCACGTGGTACCAATTCCGTTCTTCCCCCTTACCTTCTTCTTCTTCCACCGTTAGAGATCTCGGGTCGAGATCTTTTTAAGGGGGGTAGGTCTTGTAATACCCATTTTCTACGATTAGGGTTTTGCATTCATCTCGCATGCATGCCATCATCCCCGCACCCACCTTGTGTAAACTTAAATCTATAAAAAATTATATTTTATAGAATACGTACATATCTCATCCTCGGTGGTTAGTTTTAGCAAACACCAATCAACTTATTTGATTTGCCCAATACCACCTGATGATGAATAGTACGGTATCCCGCATATTAGGGGTATCCGTATACAGAATCCCAGGACTACAGGAAGGTACAGCGTACCCGGTAAGGATCCCTAGACGACAAGGTAACCCTCTTGGGAAGGAAAGACTCCCCTTAAACTAGGAAGTCAATCCCGACGTTTAAGGAGACCAGAGTCCTACTCGGGTGTAAGTCCACGTCCAGTACGACCCTGAGAGCCCCCTATATAAGGATCAGCAATCCCATAGGGGAGGACAGGTGCGGATAGGTTGGAGAGATTCTACAAGGCCCAGTAGATCAATCTAGTCGCAGCACCAGGAGGCGAAGCCCTAGAAGACCCGCTGCCTCGAAGGAGTCGAGCCCGGCGGTTTAGGATAGATTAGTCTACGATTAGGCCTAGGGTAGCCACTAACATACACCCCATTGTAAGCGTGTTCTCCATCAATATATAGCAATAGGACGTAGGGTTATTATCCTGAGGGAGGCCCGAACCTGTATAAAAACGGCTGTCCCCAGCTGTCAGAGCTCCTGGCACTTGGGCCCTAGAGGTCCCTACACCCCAGTAATCCTCATTCCACGAATACCGTAAGATCGCCGATTCACCGATCGTCGACAGATGGCGCCGACCGTGGGGACCTCTTCGGACCAAGCCGTCCAGGAAGAATCAGAGTCGGCAGGATGCGCAACTAAGCGCGATCAGATCCCAGCGCCGTTTGCACAGCCCTCACTGGTTCTGGCCGAGGAGGAGGAAGCAAACTCGGCAGGAAAACCGATCGCAATCTCGCCCCGTACTAGGAACTCGGACCAGGGTTTCTACGACAACTTTGGCCCTATGGACCCATACCCGATTACGGATCGAGTGGATTTCGGGGAATACGCCCCTGGAGAGGACTCGGACGGCGAAGCAGATCATTTCAGAACCGAGTGCGCCAGGGCCTTCAGCGGGAAGCTGGTCTTGAACGACGACTTCCCGGCAGGAATGACCAGCCCCATGGTTGGAGTCTCTCCTGCAAACTCTGATTGTGAGAACGATCAAGATCTTACCCACATCGCGTCCGATGAGGACAACGTGATGGAATACGAGTACACATCGTCCAGCCAAGGACCTCGGATGGTACTCGCGATCGACGATGGTCGAGATGACCTCGATGATCACAATCTGCCCGGGGGCTCGCACATGGCTGCCTCCCACATGAACGGGGGCTTACCCGCCGCCGAGGAGAGAACTCCTCGCCGGAACGGAGACCTGCCTACCGCTGTGGAAAGATCCCCTCTGGGAACAAGGGAGTACGTGTCCCGAACTGCTCGAAGACTTGCGGAAGTGCGCAATCTGCTTTCACAGCCTCCCGTGGCGGATCTCTCGACACCCGCGGGCGTGCAGTGGCTGCAACGGCTGTGGGCTGACCTCCAAGAGGCTCAGAACCAGGCCGAGTCTTCTCGAGCCCAGTCGGTGGCCCGTAGCTCTACTCGGGTGGACACCCCTCCTCCGCCAGAAGAACGCGATCGGGAGGGACGACACCCCAGGAACAGGCCTCCTCAGGAGGAGCCACCTGTTGACCTCCGAGAACAGCTCGACAAGCGCCGCCGCCAGAGGTGCCAGTAGGAGCAGCAACCTTCTCGAAGAGACCACGCACAAAATGCCAATGCTCGGGGCCGGTCTTTGACCTCGAATAGCGGCGAGACTGCACCTTATCGGGGCTCCTTCAACCTTATCGGGGCTCCTTCAGCGGATGCCAGGCGCTATCCCAGGAACTCCGCCAGGTACGTTGGTCTTCTCGTTTCAAGCCTGGCTCGCTAGAATCGTATGACGGAACCACGAACCCCGTGGAGTTCCTTCAGATCTACACCACCGCGATCGAGGCAGCCGGCGAGGACGAGAAGGTCATGGCCAACTATCTTCCTACCGCTCTCAGAGGAGCCGCCAGGACATGGTTGACGAATCTACCCCCAGGAACGATCCGTTCGTGGGGACAGCTATGCGACATGCTACTCGGGAACTTCCAGGGTACCTTCCCAAGACCTGGTCGGGTCGACGATCTATTCCTTGTCATCCAACGACCAGACGAGACCTTCCGAGAGTTCACCAAAAGGTTTAGTGCTGTCCGCAACACTATCCCAGAGATAACCGACTCGGACGTCATCCGCGCCTTCACTCGAGATAGCAGAAACGAGATGTGCACGCACGATTTGATCATGCGGCCACCGAAAACCACCAGGCAGCTCATGGATCTGGCCGAGAAGGCCGCTTGTGCGGAGGAGACCCTGCGCTATATCAAGCAACAGCGGGGTGAGTCGACCAGTTCTCCCCTCCGGTCCAGGGGCGAGTCACGCAAGACCAAGCGCAAGAAGAAGCCCTCCGGAGGGAACAAGGAGAAAAGGATAAGATCCGACGAGGTAAGGCCGAGGTCTCTGAGAAGCGCACCTGGCGGCCGCGGTCCAAGGATAAACCTGCCACACCCTCCGACAAGTCCTCTAAGCCCTGGTGCGATTTTCACCAGACCGACTCGCATGATCTCCGACAGTGTCGCATCTTCAAGAAGTATCTTCGAGAAGAAAGAGAGAGGTTCTGCGAGGAGAAACCCTCAGGTCGCAAATAACAGTCGGGAAACGACTTCCGACGACGATGATTCCACTCCTGAGCCTTTCCAGGGGCATGTTAGAGCGATCGAGCAAATATTCGGGAGCTCAACCTCTTATGAATCCAAGAGGCAGTATAAGCCGATCGCCCGAGAAGTTCTCGCGAGTGTCCCGCGGGTCCATCGAGCGGTCAAGTGGTCTGAGGTCACGATCTCTTTCGACCAGACCGATTGCCCCGAAAATTATGCTCGACCGGGACGGTACCCTATTGTGGTCGAGCCAACGATCAACAACTGCCGAGTGGGCCGCGTGCTGATAGACGGAGGGAGTTCCCTCAATATCCTATTCACTAACGCCCTCGACGCCATGCAAGTGCCCCGATCTTCTGTTCAGACGGTGACGCATGCTTTCCACGGTATCGTCCTGGGCTCATCGGCCACGCCGATCGGGCAAGTCACGCTCCCGGTTACCTTCGGTACACCGGAGAACTTCCGAACAGAGAAAATCCTGTTCGACGTAGTCGATTTTGAGACAGCATACAACGCTATCTTGGGGCGCCCTACTCTGGCCAAGTTCATGGCAGCTACGCACTACGCCTACCAGTGCATAAAGATGCCCAGCCCAAAAGGTGTCCTCACGATAAGGAGTTCCCCCAGAGAAGCACTCCTCTGCGACAAGCACAGCCTCGACCTCGCAGAGCAGCACCTACCCTCTAACCAAGACGCCAGCGTAACGCCTTCCGCCCTCACGCTGCCAAGACCACCTCCACGACTACGAGCGACGGCCGTGGAAAGTACCCCCTCCAAATCGGAGAAAGAGTTCCACGACTAAGTAGGAACAGGGGGAAAACAGGGCCTTCCCCTAGGCAGGACAACGGTTCCTCGGGAGAAGCCGCCCAACCCAAGTCGCTCGCGTCAACGGTAGAAAGGTCGCGTCCTTTAGAGAGTCCAGTGCAACCACCTTCGGTAAGATCGTACAACCGTCGCCTCCTCATCGGCAGAGTACAAAGTTGCACCAGCTCCAGCCTCAAAGATCGTCAAGCTACGAACAAGTCGATGATAAGACGCTCCGGGCGCCGCCGCCCAGCACGCGCACTCAACAAAAGTTCCGTCAGCGGGTCACGACAAGAGGACGGGAGTCTCTGGGGCGACCGGCGACAAGCTAAATGAGGAGGGGACGGCCTAGTTTTTCTTAGTTTTCTTAGAGTTATTTTTCTTACAGTAGCCTGTAAAAGACACAGTTTTCTTTAAATAATATCAAGTCTTTAGTTCAATGTTTTTCAGTATTAGTTCAGACTGCCTATCCGAGATATCTCTCGAACAGGCAGTCGGGGGCTGGATAAGAATACGGTAAAGTCGAAACACGAGTACGAGTACCGACTTCCTCAACCTGCACAAAGGAAAAAGGGTCCTGCGCTGCAACTGTCAGGGATGCGAGGAAAACCCCTTAACGCGTTTGCAGGTGACAGGGGAGCCTCTGAGCCCCCCACCTGACCAAACCTAAGGCCTGGTTGACTAAGCTCCCCAGTTCCGTAGCAATGTCCCCCAATCCCGAGTAAAGGAAGGGAAGAAAGTGCGAGTACGACTAGATCAACGGAACCCGTACGCTTATCCTCGTCGTCGACTACTTCGAGCAGAAGATACCTCGGGTAGAGTGAAACTTTGTTGATCGAGCAAGTGTAGAATTTACTAGCCAAACAACTGAAGTCTCCCCTCAAAGGAACACGGAGGTGCCGCCATGGCCACGACAAGCTGTACGAAAGACCCTTTATCGCGTTTACTGATGACGAGGAGCCACGGAGCCCTCCATCCGACTAAACCTAAGGTCTGGTCAATCGCAGCAAGAACGACCTACGGCACTATTCGTGCACCTACACCGAAGGGAGGTAAAGGGCACTGGTTCCGACTAAAGCCTACGCTTGCATCCGACAAGGTTTCACATAAGCAGAATAGACAAGGTTTTCAAAAAAGCCAAAATACACACAAATTATCGCACAGTTACTAACCGCTGCATTCATCTAAAATTATGCCGTTACAGAATCCTACTCTAGGCCAGGCGCCTGGACCCGATCCCCGAAGGCATCCGCCACTCCCTGCACCGCCTCGAGAAGTTCCTCCTCCTCGTCCTCCGGCAGATCAGCAGCAAGCGCCTCCAGGGATAAGTCCGAATGCCTGCGCTTCAGGAGAGCCAAAGCAAAGGCCAGGGCATCGCGTACACCTTGCCGAAGCTCGTCCTCGAGAAGCTTCTCGACGGTGGGCTTCAGCCGGGAGACAGACGCCGTCAGATCCACCAGCGGGCGGCCGGAGCAAGGCCCGGGGGGACAACGACGCCGACTTCGCCCAGCGCCTTCTCGAGCGTGTTCAAGGCCCCCTCGAGGTCCCCCTCCAACTTCCCCGCGTAGGACTGACTCCTTTGCAGGGTAGACTCCGCTTCCGAGAGGCGCGCCTTCAGATCGGCCTCGACCGCCGCCCGCTGCTTCTCGGAGTCCTCAAGGCGCTTCTGCAACGCCTCGCTCTCCGCCCGCCATCTCCCGGCCTCGTCAAGCCTTTTCCTCGACTCTGCGCGCGACAAGTCCAGCTCCGCTTGGGCCTTCTCGAGTGGAGCCGCCCGGGAGATAGCGAGCTGAAAACAAACAGGTTAGTACAAAGCAAAGTAAGGCTACCTTATCACTAATCTCCCGTGCATTACCTGCAGCAGGGAGGAAAGGCCAAGACTCTCCGGCGCCGAAGAGCCCGGAGGCACAACTTGCCTGACCAGGGCCGATTCCGAATCCAGCACCGGGAGCTACGGCTGCTCAGTAGAGGCCGGCGGCAACTCCGACGCAGGGGTCCACTGCTCGACAGGGGCCGGTGCCGGTTTCGGTGCCGGGGGCTCCTGCTCGACATCCGCCCTAGCCGAGGTCTTGGCAGGAAGGATCGATAACCTAGTCACCAAAAACCATCAAGTCAAATCTTCAGCAAGGCGAATCAAAAGAAAAAAGGCGGCAAAAGGAAAACTAACCTCGGACGCTTCCCCGTTGAAGTAGGTTTCCTTGCTAAGGCACCCGAACTTCGCTTGTCGAAAGCCAGCGGCGCCTTCCCCTTGTCCGCCACGGTCTCCTCCCCAAGAGCAGTCGTGGGAGGGGGAGTTGGTTCCTTGGCGAGGGGGCTGCTCGCTTCGGTTGCCCGACACATCCTTCCTTATGATCTCCATTCAGGAAAGAATATGGAAAAAGAGTAGTCGGGCAAGAGCTCAAACCTACGGCTGACGATCCCGGGCGGGAGAACTCGTCGAGATGATCTCCACCCCCGCCTCGGCTGCGGAAGGACCTTCCTCCCTCGTCTCGGGGGGTGGCGGGGCAGTATCGTACATCTTGATCTCATCGTCCTCGACGGGAGCGCCAGCTCTTTCGGCTTCCGAGTCAGGACCCCCGCGGCCTACGCGCTGCGGAAGAAGGAGCCCGAGGGCCTTCAGTAAAGGCTACTCGGACGAGCCCAAGATAGACAAGGAGATAAGATGGATAACTCACCGAGAACACTTCCCGTTGGCTATCCGGACTCTGCTTCAGAAGGGGCAGAGGCACGTCCGTACGCCCGCCTTGGGGGGACTGTTTGAATAGGTTGTTCAACCTACTCTGAAGCTCCCCCGGGGACAACTATGCATGGCGCGACAAGGCAGAAGTATGTGAGAAGTCTTGACAATTGAATTGGCGCGGAGGAGGTCGTAGTACTTACCCGTGTCGAAGTCCCTTGTCGGGTCTTGGTTCTGCAGGATCACCCAGGCCCCCGCGACCCTCGACCGAAGAGGGCTTATCCGGCGTCGAAGGAAATCCTCCGCGACATCCCACGCCGTCAAACCTTTAGTGGCGAGATTGGCAATGTCGTGGACGAGCGCCGTGAGGTGCCTAGTCTCTTTCGGGGCCTCCCCCCAGCTCTTGTTCTGAAGGGGGGCGAGTCCGCGGTAGGAGATCCCAGAATTCGCTGGGGGCTGGCAGTAGAACCACCGAGCATGCCAGCCCGACCACGAAGATTTCTAGGAGGAAGCAATGTAGGCATCCTTCCTCCCTTCTCGAAGACGGAATCCGGCGCCGCCAACGACTCCTGCGCCGCTGCCCTTCATCCGGCGGAGGTTGTAGAAGTACCTCCAGAGCTCTAGGCTCGGCCTAATGCTGATGTAGGCTTCGCATAGGTGCGCGAAGACCGCCAGCATTAGGACCGAGTTCGGGTTGAGGTGAATCAACTTGATCTGGTAGAACTGGAGCGCGAGGAGGAAGAATGACGAAGGTGGGAATTGAAATCCACACCTGAAGAAGTCCGCAAAGATGACGGTCCAGTCCGTATCAGGAGTGGGGACCGTCTCTTTCGCGGCCTCCCGGAAAGGCACAAACACCTCCGGGAGAATCACCTCATCCGACACGAGCTTCTCCAGGGCGGAGGAGTCCATCGCCGAGGCCTCGAACTCAGGGATGACGGTGATCGGCTCCCCCGAAGCTTTCCCCGACTCCTTTGCGGGCTTGAGAGACTTCTTCACGGTGCTTTTCTTGCCCATTTCCGCTGATCGATCAGGAGGATGTGGAGGCGAGGGTTGGCGAAGGCGCGAGGAAGAAGATGAAGGGAGCAAGAAGGCTAGGAGGCAAAGAGACAACGCGTGCAAAAACCCCAATTCTTGGACTCCTAAAGATTTAAACTTTCGCCGGAGCCAAGCGCGGTTTTCGGCACGATCAGTTCCATCGCATTGAATGCGGGCAGTTGCTTTTTCCACTTATAGGGCGTTTCGCGGGAAAAAGAGGGTCTGACAACCCACGACCCAGACGAACGCGCCGTGGTTCAGCGCACAATGGCACAGAGAGAGAAAAGATTCTTCATCACCACGCGAAATTTCCGCCACGATGGATCCGTTTCCTAAAAATATGCCAGGCGGGCGCGTGTCCGTGATCGACGGATCAAATCAGATCAGAAAAATATTTTGGATTTTCCGAAGGATTATTCCGATAAGGCTTTTACGACTACTCGGTAGGGATTGAACCTACTCGGAGAAGTCGCCGACAAGAATTACTCAGATCGCCTACTCGGAGTTTCGTTCCCGACAAGGGCAGATTTCTAACAAAACCATGATGACCTCACTTCACGTACTGATGGGGGGCTTGATGATGAATAGTACAGTATCCCGCATATTAGGGGTATCCGTATACAGAATCCCAGAACTATAGGAAGGTACAGCGTACCCGGTAAGGATCCCTGGACGACAAGGTAACCCCTCTTGGGAAGGAAAGACTCCCCTTAAACTAGGAAGTCAATCCCGACGTTTAAGGAGACCAGAGTCCTACTCGGGTGTAAGTCCACGTCCAGTACGACCCTGAGAGCCCCCTATATAAGGATCAGAAATCCCATAGGGGAGGACAGGTGCGGATAGGTTGGAGAGATTCTACAAGGCCCAGCAGATCAATCTAGTCACAGCACTAGGAGGCGAAGCCCTAGAAGACCCGCTGCCTCGAAGGAGTCGAGCCCGGCGGTTTAGGATAGATTAGTCTACGATTAGGCCTAGGGTAGCCACTAACATACACCCCCATTGTAAGCGTGTTCTCCATCAATATATAGCAACAGGACGTAGGGTTATTATCCTGAGGGAGACCCGAACCTGTATAAAAACGGCTGTCCCCTGCTGTCAGAGCTCCTGGCACTTGGGCCCTAGAGGTCCCTACCCCCCAGTAATCCTCATTCCACGAATACCGTAAGATCGCCGATTCACCGATCGTCGACACCACCATTAGCAATAATAGGAGGAGAAGATCAATGATATCTTAGCTCAATCACCATACCAGGTCCCTATCCCAAAATTCTATCCAAATCATCATGCTTGCTAACTCAATTGAAGAATTGAGTCAAATTGTAAAAATGACTAAATCGTAATTATATGATTAGACAATGCTCCTGTGGATGAAAAGTCATCAAAATTCATAAACAGCCATGAATATGGGAATTCTAACCACATATAAATTTTTGGAATTTTTGGAATATTTTTAACCTAGCTATAGTTCAAACTCATTTTCAAGCCATATTTGAATTTGAATCCAAATTCAGGTCAAACAGTGTCCAAATGACCTAAATATTTTACAGTAGGTCCCATATGCTATTTTGAAGGTTGTGTAAAAATTTCAACTAAATTGGAGCTCATTTGAATGCCCAAATCAATTAGTTAGTGACCCTGTTGCAGAAAAATAGATAAAAAGAAAAAGAAAAGTTGTCTGATGGGCCGAAGCTTATTGGGCTGAACCCCGGCCCAGCCCGCCAGCGCAACCCGCTTTCCCCTCCTCCCTTTTCCCGTTCTCCCTCCTGGAAGGCGCCCCCGGGCATTGCGCCTCCTCCCCTCTCTTACCCGGCGGCTGGGGCCCACCTGCCAGGCCTCCGGCTCCACGTCGCCGTCGACGAGAGGCCGAGAGGGGCGGTGCCTCCACCATCGGCGTCCCGACCGGCCGCCGCATTTAAAAACCACTCGGACAGCCCGCTCGCCACCCCTTCTTCCCCGAACCCTAGCTCTCCTCTCTCCCGTGCCGAAGCACTTCACCGCGACACCGTCTTCTTCATCTCCGGCCAAGGCTCCGGTGAGCAATCCCCGAGCATCCGGTGAGCCCCAACCGTACCCACCTTGCCCCCGAGCTTCCTCTCCACCTCCCTAACCCCCCTCCACCCCTTCCTTGCTCAGATCCTTGCCCGGAAGGCCTTCGCCGGCGTCGCCCGCAACTCCCCGCCGCTCCTCGCCGTTGCGAGCTCCTTCCCGGCCGCCGCTCCCTCCCCGTGACCGCGCATTGCCTTCGGGGTAAATCGCCGGTCCTCCCACCGCCTTCCCCGAACTCGCCGTGCCCCCGAACGCCATTCCGGTGAAGCTCCGGTGAGGCCACCGCCGTCCCAAGCCCCGGCCACGCGTGCAGTGAGAGAGAGAGAGAGGGTGAGGAAGAGAAGGGCAACGTGGCGGCTCGGGATTGGCTACCCGAGCCCAGTCAGCACCCGTGTAGGGCCCACGTGTCAGCGGGGCCGAGAGTGAGGGTAGGGTAGATTTTCGGGTGGAGTTAGCCAAATCCTTTTTGCAGAAAAATAATCCCGAAAAATGAAATTAGGGTTAGGGTTTATCCAATTTTTCCGACAATCTTCGTACTAGCGTAACTTTTGATCCGTAGCTCCGATTTGGGCAAATTTTACCTTTCTGGAAACCTTGAGAAATTTGCTACAATCTGGTTGAAACAAAATTTCAAAATTAGAAATGTAAACCCAGACCAAATTTGAGTTTGAATTAGTTCGTTCCTTTCGTACGATGTTTTCGTTAAATCCTAACTTAACGACTATAGCTCTGAATCGCGTAATTCCAATTGCGTTAGACTCATATTTCAGAACACTTCCACAATATCAACATTTTAGGACATGACCATTTCCTGAGAATAGCAATTTTCCAACCTAATATGAACTCGAACCTAATCTGACATGCATGCATGGTTAGGCCGGAAACCTAAGTTCCATAAATCAAAATTGATTAATTCTTGTTGCATTAGCTTCCTAACATCCAGAGGATGCTTTAGAAATGCATAAGCATGCTTTTATCCTCAATGCACAGCTCGTTGAAATTATTGGATAATTAGAGTGTTAACTAAATTGAAGTTATCACAGCATGAGCAGCTTATAAAACACACTCATTCTTGTTGGATGCGATGACTAATTGATTTAGTTAATCCCTTGCTGTAGGAAGTATACTTAATAGGCTGATTCTTGCATCCCGTAACCATGTCCCATGCATCCCCGATAATACCTAGTTAACTACTAACATGTACGCAAACCAACTTGATTAGGGTGAAGTACTGATCCTAATGCCAAACCCAAGTAAACGTACAACTGTTGTTATCTTGCTTGAAGCCTGGTCTAGCAATTTTCCTAACTACACTATTAGTAGATTAGTTTAATTCAACAATTGATACTTGCGGTACACGCCATTCTAATTAACATAGTGATGATTCAAAATTAAGTTGGCATTCTGAATTGCTATTGATTAACTGATGCATATCTATGACCAACCGACCCACTAGTCATCCTCTAGCCCTCGCCATCCAGTTAATTGTGAAATTAGTTAAATTCTTTTCTTTACTGAGAAAAATACAAAAAGGGTACATCCTAGAGAATCTAGCTTAACAGCTAAAACGAAAATGTTTAGTATTATAATTCACCTAAAATCAGTATGAAAATATATCATCAATGCATCATGCTCCTCTTGGTGTTATTCATTGTTCTTCCCTTCGCCTTTTCCAGCGGGTGTTTTGACGTTCTACCGATTGTTCCGGCACTCCAATGAACTCTGCTTCCAAGCAAGCTCCATTGCTTGTTGATTAATCAATACATTTAGTGTTAATCTCTGTTTGGATTGATTAATTATGTTGACTTGGTGCTTATGTGAATGTTTGCTCGATCGGTGCTAGATACCGCACTAGTATGTGTAGGTCTTATTGTTATGCAACAGCTATGGCTGAGAATGTAACCTAATGCCCTATCAACTTGGAATTATTAAAAGTGAGATGTGAGAGCCGAAGGGGGTACGTGCACGATGGATAAGATTGGTATATTTGATGTCATGAGTGCGACCCAGGTGTAAGGAGAGTTTGTCGCTATGCCAATTTGAGGTGACTCCATCGTTGCACTCCTCTTGTCACGCGTGGACGTCAGCGGAAGTCACCGCTATGGGTATATCTGATGGCAAGTCTCGGTCACTTGGAGCCTTGCAACCTCCGAGTGAGGAGCACTCGTTATATCCATGGTAGTTGTACAGCCGGTGACGGACCGAGAGATTGATTGGAATGAATATGTGATAGATTGAGAACCCTCATGGTCGTTGTCGGAATCACCGCTATGGGCTTATCTGATGGCAAGTCTCGGTCACTTGGAGCCTTGCAACCTCCGAGTGAGGAGCACTCGATATTCCCATGGTAATTGGATTTGCCGGGACGGTCCAAGGGGGTTGATTGAACTTAATGGGTGTGGGCTACCCTCGACTGAATTGGAAATGATGACATTCATATTATTATGTTCATGTGTGTGCTTGTAAGTTGCTGTTAGCTCTCTATGGTTGTTCTAATCTATGCGCAGATGTTACCCCATTGTTATACCATGGTTAAGATGGCTTCCGGCTGTTATTAAGTTGTTGCTAATGTCTGTTGAACCTGGAGTTAAAATGGTGTAGTTTATGTTTACTTTATCCCTTTTTATGCAACTTAACTGGATTAAAATTCTGAACCTTCCCCACTTGTCAAATATGATTAATACCATGTTTTAATTAATTGATGAGCAATGTCTTGCGAGTACGGTGGTTGTACTCACCTAGGTTTATCCTAGGCAGGTTCATGGAGCATTTTGGAGTTGACGTTCGCTGCTTCGGTTTACCACTTTCGGCTTCGACTTCCTTGCGAATGTTGTGGGCTGTTTTTGAGGTGGTTTCCACACCATCTCGGGTATTTTAATTTGTTTCCGCTGCTGCCCTTGTGGCTATTTTGGTGTTCATCGACCTTCGGGTCGCGTTGTATGTAAGATAAATACTGCCCCGAGTATGGGATGTGTTAAAAATCATCTGGTAATCCTCCTCTTTAGTGCTTTGTTGTGATATACAAGTTGTTATTGGGGCTGCCCATATGCAATGCGTGTATGATATGAAGTATATGGGTATGCCGTGAAGGGTTAAAGCTGTTCTCCGTTTTACTACGTCGAGTAGGTATCGGTTGAGTGACCCGCTGGCTGAGATGCTGTGCCGGCCAGGCAGGGTGTGGGTGTATTCTACCGGGCTCTCGAGCGACCCACTAGCTCTTGAGCTAGGTTAGGGTGTGGGTAGAATCGCCGGGCTCCTCCGACCTTGCTTCGCATAGTGGAATTGGGAACGACTCTAAACCTTCACCGGATCAGGGAATCGTATGTGGTTCTGGGAAGTTTAGTCGCTTCCGGCCGGCTTGACCAACGGTGAAGGCATACGACGTTCGGTAAGCGTATGGTGCGTTGGTCGGGTATCGGACCACTCCGCTTCGGTGAGTACGGCGCAGGTACCGTGCCACCGGGCCGATTGGTTTCTCGATCCTTGGCGATCATCCGTTCCCTTAATCATATGTAATTCCTGGGTCCGTGACATATAGCGTCCAAATAAAATATTTATAGGGCTTATTACCATTGGGGAGCTCAGCGGTCTAAAAACCTCTCTCATATACAATATATGAATTAATCTAGCAAAGCAAAATAAATTACATTATGATTGTTTTATATTAACTAACATCCTTTTAAAAAGGATAAGTTTTAAAAATCTTCGAAAATGAGGATGTTATACATGATACACCAATTCGGTATGGTTTTTTTTAACTCAAAGTCATCATTAAACTTAAATTCCTTACCAATGCCTCACTCGTGGACAAGTAAGAATTTAAGCTTGGGGGGGGGGCTTGATTCGTCAAAAAACGTATCATGTATTTCTAACTATATATTTAATGATGCATTTTCGTTATATTTCTACTATATAATTTAATTTTTTTATTAAATAAATCGTCAATCTGCCTATTTGTCCCTCTATTTTATATATGCATGAAAAAAGTTGCAAAAATCAAAAAATCAAGTATTTTCATGAATGTTTCAGAGGGAGAAGACTTTGTGCGCAAGGAGGCAGCCAGCAGAAAACCCTTGGCAAGGTGGCCCCACAGGCCGCCTCCCCCTACCACCTAGGCGCACCGAGGCTCAGGTGCCATCGCGCTTTCGCGAGTAGATCCATTTCGCCTTCGTGATACCTCTTGTAGAGTTTCATCTACGTGTACAGAAGCCTTCGTATTGAAGAGGAAGAGAAGTTTTAGGGACAGAACATGAAGGCATCATCGGTAACTACAAGTTCCATCTCCACCATCTCCACCTATAGATCACCACCTATAGCAAGCCCACATAGATTAGTGTCACCTTGTACTTCATCAGAACCTTCTAGATTGGTTTGTTTCATCGAAACCTCCAACATGAAATCAATCTTTTCTTTGCTTTTGATGAATTGCATGATTTGTGAGTAGTCCATTGAGACCGCGAGGTATGTAGTAGTAACTTGTCGACGATCGGTGAATCGGCGATCTTACGGTATTCGTGGAGTGAGGATTGCTGGGGGGTAGGGACCTCTAGGGCCCAAGTGCCAGGAGATCTGACAGCAGGGGACAGCCGTTTTTATACAGGTTCGGGCCTCCCTCAGGATAATAACCCTACGTCCTGTTGCTATATATTGATGGAGAATACTCTTTACAACGGGGGGTGTATGTTAGTGGCTACCCTAGGCCTAATCGTAGACTAATCTATCCTAAACCACCGGGCTCGACTCCTTCGAGGCGGTGGGTCTTCTAGGGCTTCGCCTCCTGGTGCTGCGACTAGATGTCTTGACCTAATTGGATCTGTCCTCCCCTATGGGATTGCTGATCCTTATATAGGGGATTCCCAGGGTCGTACTGGACGTGGACTTACGCACGAGTAGGACTCTAGTCTCCTTAAACGTCAGGATTGACTTGCTAGTTTAAGGGGAGTCTTCTCTTCTCGGGAGGGGTTACCTTATCGTCCGGGGATCCTTCCCGGGTACACCGTACCTTCCTAAAGTCAAGAGATTCTGTATACGGATACCCCTAATACGCGGGATGCCATACTATTCATCATCATAACTATATAGCATTCTCATGATTATTGTGATGGTCATACATCTTCAGCGCCATCAATTTATTATGATTACCATACATCTTCACTGTAACCGTTTATTTGCTTGAGATTAATGTTATGTATGATATGTTTTAATAGACTGATTGATTGTGTGTTGTGACTTGGCCATGCACGACACTCAGTAATGCATTAGTTGGTAAGTAGGGGGGATGGGGTAGAACAGGCAACCATGTGATCATCTCTTGTATTTCGTTAGCGAATTTACTAGTATTGTTTCAGCTCATGTCTTAATGTATGCCTCAAATTGGTGGTTAAATAAAGGGTAGATTCATAGTTGGTATTTTATTACTGCATAATCCCTAATACTTGCTTGAGAATTGCTATTAGTGAACATATATACCTAATGCCTCATTTTTGGCTATTAGAATACCTTTGCTAGCACTTTTAGTATTAGTTTATTTTTTGTTTTTATTTATTACGAGAATACTTTTAGTTTCCTAGCTCAAGTAATTGGCTCTTTTTAATTGTCTATTGTATTCTAGAGGTCCACGGATATTTGAGTAAGATAGCCGTGTATCTCGATTGTTGCTTTTTCAATATTTTATGAATATTCGGACCAAACTTTTCCATCCGGTGTTTTGGTACCAAAATCAGCCCAATGAGAGTTCGTATGTAAAAGTTATAGCCATTTTACGGAAAAGGGTTTCCAAATCATGAAACCAACTTCGTGGCAATCCAAGTTAGGACTAGATAACATACTCCGTCAATTTTTAGCCAACTCTGAGAACCTTCAAAACTCGAGTCCGAAATCACCTTGTAATCACTTTTTCTAGGAACCGATTCAAACTCTCTTAACTCTGTCAGAAACTAAGATCCAAAACTAACTCTTTCCTCGTACTCTAAATCTAGATGGGTTCGGTTCTTCTATTCCTTCTTGTGCAAGCCAACAAAGATGTGGGACAGTGGCGGATGCAGTGGCAAAGCGTCATAGCAAAGATGTACTATCGCGGTAGAACTTGTAGCTGGACAGTAAATCATCATCACCATTCTCGATCCTTATCTTAATTCTCCTAATTTCATGTCATCTTGTCTTATTGCCATCATCTTCACATCCATGATCCCTAGGTAATAGAACATCACTTACATTAGACCGCATCGCAAAGTTCATTGTATGTTCAAAAATAATGTTACCTAAAAATGAAGTAGGCATGTATGTTTTTTTATTATTGGTTCTTATATCACATCTTTTGAGATACTTGAGGATCAGCAAGCGGTTTAGACGTCGTGGTTATATCCATGACAGTGGATATCATTGTTAAAATCAAAGCAACTTTTTCAAATCAAGGGCTTCCGGAACCTGAAAATGTTCCTGCCTCGTCCATTTCAATGGTTTGTACAAGCTGTTAGGCAAAGTCGATGAAATGAAAGCAATGCATCGAGAAAAAACTCGCCAAATCATACTACTAAAACCTTGTCCCGTCAAAAAAATTAAACGGCTGGGATCGATGGATGGAGCTCCCGGCAGGAAATCAAGATCAGAACCACGCCGAGCCGCTGGACGGTTCAGATGGCCCACTTGTCAGCGGCGGCGGTGTGGTTAGCTTCTCTCTTGCCGTGGGAGACGAGGAAGTCCGGGGTGCGCTCGTAGCCGGAGAAGACCTCCTCCCAGATCTCGGCGAAGGCCCGGAGGATGAGGTGGTGGTGCTGTGGCGAGTTAAGGGACAGGAAGCGGTGGAGCAGCTCCCGCAGCTCGGCGCAACCCACGATCTCCTTCTCCACGATCATCTGCAACATGGACCGCCGGAAGTCGGCGAGCGGGTCGGCAGACTCCTTCACCACCGCCACGCTCTCCTCCACCCTCCTGGCCCCGCCGCCCTCGCTCGCGGTCCGCCTGTGCCGCCTGCCGCCGCCGTCTTCTACGACGACGCCCTGCAGGGAGCGCACGGTGCGCTCGAGCTCGCCGAGCTGGCGCAGGAGCGCGGCCACACTGGGCGTAGTGCTCTCGACGCTGATGTCGCCGTCGTCCGTGGAGGAGGGAGAGAACGAGGAGGGCGCCGCGGCGGTAGAGACCGACGCCGTCCTGCTCCTTGCCCTTCTTGTCGCCGTTGTGGCGGTGGTGACCGTGGACACGCTGATAGTGGCAGTCGACGTGTTCGTGGCCGGCGGCGTGGCCATGGGGGACTTCTTGTCCGAGCCATCGGAGATGGAGACGGCCTTGGACCCGCCGCAGCCGCACATGAACCCGCGGCCATTCTTCTTCATCGATCGAAGCCTTCTCGGTTCTGCTGCGAACGTGCGGTTCGGGCGCGCACGGCGAGGAGGTTGTGCTCGCGTGTCAAGAGACTAGAGAGAGGTGGTGTGTTCTTGAGCGAAGAGAAAATGAGAAAGTTGAAAGTTTAAAAAGAGGCAGCCATCTACTCCAGTACGTTGTTGCTTTCCGGAGAACACGATCAGCCAGCCGCCTTGCAATGTCAAACGGCTATATTAGTTTTTGCGTGGAAGCAATCAGGTGTTGGTGAAACGGTTAGATGAAAACTAAACACGAACTTGTACTATTTTTGAACCGAGGTGGTACATCTTTAGAGCAAATAAATGTGAAAATCAGACTAGATCTATGCAACCTGGACTTTAATTTGCGACTAGCATCACATGGAAAGTATCGTCAGTACCATATGATCACGTTATTAATTATATTCACCAGTGTATTTGGGATTTTAACAACCACTAATTTAAACAAAATTTGAGTATGATGCTTGGCTGATTTCAGTCAGCAAGCTACCAAATATATTGGTTTAACTAGTAACCTTTGTTTTCGCCATAAATTTAGAGCGAGATTTTAAATATATTGTGTACTGTGTTGTGTTAAAATATATTGGTTTAACTAGCAAACTTGCATCTATGAAACTCAACGGAGTGTAAAATATCAGAGCTGGGGCGATCACTTAATGAACAAGCCGAAAATGCTACATCTAATGGTAACAATAGGAAAGCTATGGAATGGCCCTACGCACTAAGACATCTTGTTTTAATTTGATCCAGGGGCCTACGAACATTGATGGGAGATGCCTTTTGGAAAGAGGAACTTGGCGGATGTAGTACGTCTACATAGGATAGCTAGAGTAGTTTTTGTTCCATTACATTTGCTGTTGATACATTTCCATCGCTCTAGGGAGGTGTCATTAGTCCCTTTGACAGGTGTCGTTAATTAAGATCAATACTTAATTAAATTATGTGCATTTTCTGTTTATCGTTGCATGAACAGATAGATACTACGTGGGCTTTAAATTAGGCGTGCTTCGTTTATATCCCCAGAATTTGCCCACGATTACTTCTTCAAGTAAGAGAGAGTTAAAAGTGCAACGTTTTGGACGTCGTTACGATCCAAAATACAATTTTAATCACCTGAGATTTCTACTATAATATGGTTTTGTATGAAAGTCAACGAGAATTTAATATTATGAAATTATTTCTCATGGCAAATCTATGGGTACCATTTTCATGTCTATATAAAAAGGTTCATAAAGACATAGATAGCCCGAATTTAGAAAGTTTGATTGCACGTATCCTAAAATACACTCTTTGTTATTGGATGGATTATTACTATCGCATTTGCACATATAAGTTAAGTGTGAACGTCAAATATCCCTATATTCATGCAATATAAAATATACACGCTACTCGTATATGAGTCTAGCTACTAGTAATTGTATATGGTTCAACCCTGTTTTGTTTATCCGAAGAAATGGTTTGGAGGAGGGCTAGCTAATCAGAGCTAGCTTTAGGCAAGTGTGCATAATTTATATCTTGCAAATCTTGTCGCCCATCAAATCAAGTGGACATGAACTTAGCCAAAAATTAACTAATAAGCAACCAAAAATGGTTGAAACATTGGGTGGTACGATGATTACAAATGTCACCTTAAAATGCTTGATCAGAGAGCATAAACATGTTGATTAATTGTTTCTACTTATTATACACGCAGGCGTGGTAGTACGAGACGAGCTGAGCAACCTCCATTTGGACTCGACTAGACGAGAAAGCCAGGTACACCGCGGGTGGACGGAATAATTTGGTGTCCGTCGCACCCATCATTTGGCTGGTTCGGCGATGCCTTTCTTCGCCATTTGGAACGGCACGAGTGCACGGCGAAAGCAAGGCTTCCTCCTCGAATGGTCGGGCACCGGCACCGCAGCTGCTCCCATTTTCCCAGCATGTATGCGAGTTCGGCAGGCGCTTTCTCCTCGCTCACTGCCACAGGCTTTTTTTTCCGCGTGCGTGCACCCTCTACTTTGCGGTCGTGCTCGAGTAACCTGGCGGCCGTAGTCGAGTCTGCTGTTTCAACAAGGGCAGTGCCCATTCAGTAGTAGTAGAATTTTCCGAGGTGGGTATATTATGAGCGCCACTAGTTTCGTTTTGACTAAGCTTTTTTTATGACTAGATAATTGCCCGTGCGTTGCAACGGGGTATAAATATTCTAGTACGTTAGCTCGTGATTTATCTGCCCATATTAATGTGATTGTGTAAAAATAGTAGGATTTTATTTGGTAAACACAATTTGGTAAGTATTTATTGACAGGAAGGTTGCAAAACAGGAAGGTTGGACGAAGAGTGGGCAAAACGCACTCTGCCGGCAGGAAAGGGAACGCTACTCTTTTTTTAAGTAGTAGAGATTCGTGCAGGTGCCAGTGTGCCACCTCTCTGCATGATTCCTCCATGGGACATGAGTAGCTGGCCCATGTACTCTTGTTGCACACAGTCGATGTAAAATTGTTGCGTTAGCTATTGGGCCTAGGACGGGCCAACTTGCCTAACCGAAGTGATAGGGAAACGAGAACAAGCCCAGGCAGCATTAGGTGGGACGGTACCCGGTATAGATGCCCAGTTTCTCACGAAAAGCTCGCCGATGAGTCCACTAGCCCATTCAACACTGGTAAATTGGGTCACGGTGACTTGTCCCGTTAATGCTTGAGGTCCCTGATGCGTGTTTACGATTCGGTCCGTCACGGACCGCGAGCAATTGTGCTGTTGCAGAGCCCCGTATCCTCACCTTGTTCTATTCACCTTGGCGCACACCACCGTCCGATCTACCATCAAAGGCTAAATTGAGGCAAGACTATCTATCACCCACTTAATTATGTTTAATAGTAAAAATATCCTCGATTTGTTTTAGTGCGTAGTGCCCGTACTCATCTCTTCTGTCCTCCACAGACAAACCCCTAGACGACGCCGCCGATTCTCCTTGTCTCCACTGCCGTATCTGCCGGTTCTCCCCGCCTTCGGTGATCGATCAGGCACTGAAAAGCAGGAGAAACCCCGGGTCAACACTTAACATGTTTTCTCCGTGTTATACTCGTGTGTTTTTAGCGGTGATGTCTCGGCGGTGGAAGCGACGTCATACAGAATGACGGTCTCTGGATTCCATCCTATAATAGCCCAAATCTATAAGATGATTTAAGGTAATAAAACATGGATGGAAATATAACTTTTCATCTGGATAGCATCCTCTCATGTATGCATATAGGTTATTTGAAAGCGACTTGAACTAAAAACCCTAAAAAAATTTACTCCGACTTGAATAAAAGTTGTGATGTCAACATCACCAAGATTCAGTCCCATAACGATTACGTCTTAAGCAACGTACAAAGATTTTACAAAAATTCCCAAGTCTTTGGAAATTTAATTGGATATTTCAATACGATGTTTTTCAACTTATTTTCAAATAAACAGATTTACAATATTTTAATTAGGGGCATTTCCCCTTGTTCAAAAATTATAAAATTTTATATATGTGAATTATTTTCCTCTCCGTATCTAAATATAAAATTTTCAAAATTTTTGACCACCATTTGACCCCTTATTCAAAATATTTGACCGCTATACGAAATTATAAATGAAATAAAAATTTAAAAATTAGAGCATCGTATGCCCGACCAAGTTCCATAGACGTGTTCGTATTGTCGAGATGGTCAAAATCGCATATTTACTTGCGAAATTCAGACTCCGAATGTGTCATTTAGGGTGTCGGCAATTTCAAGGGCCGAGATTAATTCATAAAGAATATCATTAACAGAAATAAAAATAATAATACTGATAAATAATAATAACAATAATAATAATAATAATAAATAATGGAACGGATAAAGGGGTCAGATGCAATCGAGCCCCCAAATCCAACATGCCCCATTCCTAGCTCTCATCGCCCCTAGGGCAGGCCACCGCCGCCGCCGGCGGGTTCTTGCCGGCACCGTCCCACCCGACCGCCACGCCTTCCTTTGCCCACTCCCTCTGCCTCCTCCTCATATAGCGTGCGTTGCCACGCGCATGGCAGTGGCCGGTGCCGTCGCTGCCGCCGTCCCCGACGGGCCTGCTCTGCCATCGCTATCAGCCACCTCCGCAGCGTCTCCTCTCCACGCTCTCCCCCTGTGCCACAGGCGCTGTGCATGGCCTTGCCATCCACAGCCTCCCTACCTGATGAGAACGGCCCTAACAATGACCTACCCCTATCCTCATCAAGTGAAGAAACTCCGAAAGGACCAATGACACGAGCAAGGACTCGACAAATCGCTCAACAGGTGAATCTTCTCCTAAAAGAATATTTCAACCATGATGAGAATTGGCTACTACCTAATGCTTCAACAGTTTGTCTACTTAGGTTCAATGGAGAAGAATCGTTGAAGGGAAAGGAGGAGACCAAGAAGAATAAGAGATATGGACACAACTAGCTACATGTTGATCAATACAAAGAGGCATAAAAAATTGGTCTATGAAGATATTTCTTAGTAACTTGTTGGCTAAGGCAGTAAAATCCAATTTGGATTTTTGTAGCCGTACTATAGCACCGCCGTACTATAGCACCGGCCTAAAACTCCTATAAATAGGAGGGTACCTCCATATGTAATAGACAGAGTTTGAATATTTAGAAATAGAACTTTTGTTCCTTGTGCGTGAGAGAATTCCACCACCTAAAGGAAAGGAAGTTATCTGAGATTTGCTTCTCTGTTGTTCTTGCGGTTGCTTTGCGATTGCCTGAACGTGTTTGCTCCACGTTAGCGAGTAGACAAGGGCCGAAGCGTGTTATTGGGTGAATCGAGTGCCGTAAGTTGCCGTAATCAAGACGGTGGTTGATGGTGTCATTCATCAGGCTTCACAGGCTAGTTATCCAGAATCCTACGACGTGAAGATCAGGACCCCAGCAGTTCGCATCATCTTGGTATCAGAGCTCGAGGTTGACACGGTATGATTTGTATCTTTAGTTTATGTTTTATTCCTATGTAGAAAAAGCTGCACAAAAATATTGTTCCTTTACCCGTAGTTGCAATTGAAAATTTCGGTGAGTTTTGCTAGGTTTTAATCCATTAGAATCTTGCTTAGTTGTTGATCACAAAAATATATCCTTCACTCCATTCCTTTTCAGTGACCACTTCTAGCAATCACAAATACTTTGCATCCTTTTCAAGACTAGCTTACAAGGATTGCTTGGGCTTTGCACACTTGATATCACCCCTAGAATTCAAATTATAGTGTTGCTTAGCTTTGTTAAGCCCTTGTTGTAAATTAACCTTGGTACAAAGAAAGAAGAAGAAGAAAAAGAAAAAACAAAAAGAAAAAAAAAAACAAAAACAAAAAAGAATAAAAAAACCAATAACTAACAACAAAAAAAAAAAAAAAAAAAAAAAAGAAAAAAAAAAAAAAAAAAAAAAAAAAAAAAAAAAAAAAAAACAAAAAAAAAAAAAAAAAAAAAAAAAAAAAACAAAAAGACAAAAAAAAAAAAAAAGAAAAAAAAAAAAAAAAAAAAAAAAAAAAAAAAAAAAACGAAAAAAACAAAGAAACAGAAAAAAAAAAATAAAAAAAAAAAAGAAAAAAAAAAAAAAAACTAAAAAAAAAAAAAAAAAAAACAAAAAAAAAAAAAAAAAAAAAAAAACAAAAAAAAAAAAAAAAAAAAAAAAAAGGAAAAAAAAAAAAAAAAAAAAAAAAAAAAAAAAAAAAAAAAAAAAACAAAAAAAAAAAAAAAAAATAAAAGAAAGAAAACAAAAAAAAAAAAAAAAAAAAAAAAAAAACAACAAAAGAAAAGACACACACAAAACAAAATACAAAATGAAAACCACAAAACCACAGAAAAAACAAAAAAAAAGAACAAAAACAAAACAACAAAAGAAAACAAAATATACAAAAGAAAACAGACAAAAAACACAGAGAACAAACAAAAGAAAACACAGAATAGATAAAAGAACAAAACAAGAAAAAAAAAAAGAAAACAGAAAAAAAAATACAAAATAAAATAAAACAGACACAAAAAAACATATAAAACAGATAAAAAAAACAAGACATAGACACAAAAAAAAAAACACACACACAAAATACAAAATAAATACAAACACAAAAGAAAAACAAAATACATACAAAATAAAACAAAAAAAATAAAACAAAACAAAACACACACAAAATAAAAAAAACACAAAACACAACACACACAAAACAAAACAAAAAAAACACAAAATAAAACAAAACAAAACAACAAAATACAACAAAACACACAAAACATACACAAAACAAAAACAAAACACAAAACAACAAAACAAAACAAAACACAAAACAAAACAAAAACACAAAACAAAACAAAACAAAAACAAAACAAAACAAAACAAAACAAAACAAAACAAAAACAAAACACAAAACACAAAACAAAACAAAACAAAAAACAAAACAAAACACAAAACATAAAACAAAACAAAAAAAAACACAAAACAAAACACAAAACAAAACAAAAACAAAACACAAAACAAAATAAAACAAAACAAAACAAAAAAAACAAAACAAAACAAAACAAAACAAAACAAAACAAAAACACAAAACAACACAAAACAAAACACAAAACAAAACAAAACAAAACAAAACACAAAACACAACACAAAACACACACAAAACACACAAAAAAAATAAAACAAAACAAAACAAAACACAAAACACAAAACAAAAACACACACAAAACAAAACAAAACAAAACAAAACACAAAAAAAAAAAAACAAAACACAAAATACACACACAAAAAAAAAAAAAACACAAAACAAAACAAAACATAAAACAAAACAAAAAAAACAAAACAAAACAAAACAAAACACAAAACAAAACACAAAAAAAACACACACAAAACAAAAAAAAACAAAACAAAACAAAACAAAACAAAACAAAACAAAAACAAAACAAAACAAAA